>CALZFC010000019.1:380000-425000 GCA_945643635.1 Allodiplogaster sudhausi | reverse complement strand
GACGAATCCAGTGATGGCGAGATGGTCGACATCCTTCCACATCGCTTCGATTTCCATCTGGCAGAACTCGGAGAAGGAACGAACTCCCTCGATGAATGGAGCGAAGTCCGCCTCGTGCTCGCGGAGGTAACCAGATGTCATCAGCCTAGAGAAGAAACACTCCTTGCTATCTGCCGAATCCAAGGAAGAACAACCGCCTAATGGAGGAAACAATGTTCTTGAGAGAAACTGCATAATAGATGACACGAATAACTATTAAACTTGTTAATTTGGCAAGAAAAATAATCTCCAAATGCGAAATCCTAGAAGAGGGAGTTTAATTTTAAAATGCGCGAACGCCAGGAAATCCAAGAAAATGCGAACAAAAAAAAACAAGCTCCCCTCGATGACTCTCTGAATTTGCAATCCCCACCCCCTTTCCGGGGAATAAACGCCACTGTAGAGGATACAAAAGAAAAGGGCGGAGAAGGGCATATGGTACCCGGAAATAGGGTGAAAGCGGAGTTTCTCTTACAATTAACATATTCGTCAAAAACATAACAGATAAGGATCTGGGGTGGCCTAAATCAATATGGGGTTAATCAAATCGACAGTACCTTTTCCCGTTACCCTTATCGTGTTCAAATTCTTTGGAAGATAACAACAGTAATACCCATTTAAAAAACTACCTAAAAAGCAATTAAGAAAGAGAATCATCATTCCCAAAGAACAGAAAAGAAGCTCCAAACCTGAGGAAGAGGATGAGGTAGTTGGCCTGGTTGTCATCGAGGAAGATAATGGCCATCTGTTCTGCGAAAGTCCGCTCTCCCTTGATGATCGTGTCAAGGAATTCATAGAACTGAAAAGGAGAAAAGAAGCATAGGAGAAAAGAATGATTCCGAACTAAATGAATAAGCGAGTTCACACAAACCGCTTCGCAGAAGTCAGTGGTGGTGAATTCGGGGAAGTTCAGGTCGATTAGACGTTTGTGCCAGCCACGACAGATAGAATCAAAGCTGCAGTGATTATTCAACTAAGCTAAGAAGTGAGAGGTATTTCACAGCACAAGGATTCAAAGGAGGAAATAAAGGGCTTGTTAAGGTAATTAAAACACCGAAAACATGCTTGTATGTTCAGAGAGAGAGAGAGAGAGAGAGAGAGAGAGAGAGAGAGAGAGAGAGAGAAAGTAGTCTTCAAAAGATTCTAACCGCGCTCGCTCATCAGGATCGGAGTACATGAGTTCAACCTGGGCAAAGAGAATAGCTCGGTAGAAGCAGTTCCCATCGCGGCGAATGTTCCGAATGAACTCGTAGGAATTGCACAGATCCTACATCAAGGAGTGTTAAAAGGTTACTTCGATGAATACAAACAAGTAAAACTATACCAGTGCTTTAGTGTAGAACTCCGGACTATCGTTCAAGTTGTACTCACAGCAAAGGCTTTCGAAAGGCACTTTGTCACCGACGAGAGGTTGGCGATTCCGCTTAACAAGGTGCAATTCAATTATACGCATAATTTATCCATTTAGAATAGCTAGCCATTGCGGTGACTAAATTTGTAAAGGAAGCAAGCTCACCTCTTCCTCAATCTCCCGATTCTGGCGGTCGGCCATCGCGATTTCATCTTCAATGTTAACGTTGTTCGATGCAGTCGTTGGCAGTCTGAATACCAAAACGATAGTTAGCATCAAAGATTCTGATCAGGAAACTGACTTGGACTTTTCGCAGCCTGCGCCGTCCTCAGCATTCTCCGACATCGTCGCCACTTCTGCCGCCGCCTCGCTCTCCGACATTCAAACCCCCAGAAAGATCAGTCGACCAACAAGAAATTAATTAAATTCAATTCGCCTCCCCAAAGGCCGAGAAGGTGCGTAGTGCTATTTATTTTTCACACTGTTCTTACATTTCATAAATGTCATACACCACACATTTTTAAATTCACTGCACCTTGTACTTCTAATCACTGCGGCCTACTCTTCGTATCTGTGGCGGGAACAGTATAAGCTGAACTTTACCTGTTTACCATAAGAAAGCTTACGACAACTTCCATTCTCATAATATGCACTGTGTATACAGATTCCGTCCAGAGATATGTAATCAATTTATTAGCACTTTGAATGTAGCAATAGTATCAACAACTAATGCATCTTTTCTTCCTATCAGTGACTTGGGTCTTTATGAGTGAAATATCTGCCTAGAAACCAGGAGGGTACCAATCAATGGTTTGAGGCACATTTTCTTTCTCGAACACTTCAACGGAGTCGCCTTCTTTAAACCGAATGTTCTTGTTATCGAGAGCGATGCCGACTTCCGTGTTTGTCTTTGCATTCGCAACGACCTGAATGGAGATCATTCCTCCTCATCTCAAATGGAGACCATTCCTCTTCATCTCAAAACCAATCTCCAACCTCAGTGCCGCATTTCATGGACTCAACTGTTCCCTCGAAATACACTTCAGATTCCCGTGAAAATCGAAAGATGCAATTCCTAAATGTACGGAATTAGCAAAGTGTCACAATCGAGTTGGGAAAGGAACGAACTTCTGGAAATCTCCCCAATCGACGAGCACTCCTGCAATGGGCAGCCGCTTGCGGTTTCTGTCCGAAATTACGAATTCCTGCAACAATACTTTTTAGTCCTTTTCAAGGCATTACTTTACATTACTGAATAAATTGCTTATGAGAATAAGATGTAATATGTTCTAGCCTTAAGCACATGTCCTTGTCCGACTAGCTTAAGCTGGCTGAGCACCGGCAAAGCAGAAGAGAGATCGTTCTTCAGTTCCTCCACGAGTCGGTACACCACATTGAAAGATTTCATTTCTATTCCTTTCTTGTCGGCCATCGTTTTGATGGCCATCGAAGTGGTGAGATTGAAGGTGTAGATAGAAGCTGAGAAAGGAGATTCATTTTGATATAATTGGAAAAGAGACGACCTTTCGAGGTCTCTGCCAACTCGAGATCCCTCTCATTTGGTGGGCCAACGCCAAAGTCTACCAGCTGTAGTCGACACTTTTCACTTTCGTATGACTCGAGAACATCCAGAATTGCTTCCATAGTTCCTTCCACATCACAGCGGAGCTGGAGCAAGCACATCACTTTAACAGTGGAAGCGGTGTTCACGAAAAACCAAAATACAAAAAGAAGCATAATGTGAAAGAAAAAAGTGATAACTGGAGTACGGTAGTAGTAAGAAATGAAGAAGTGAGAAGAAGCTGACAATGATAGCAAGGCGAGGCTCTCCATCTTCTCCGCTGTCCTTTTGGAATCTCCTCTCCTTGTGTACAACCTGCCGCAGAGTCGATCCATAGCGTCTTCCTTTGTCGAGAAGAACTTGGCGATTTGCCAAGTATTCTGCTCTTGCAGCTTCTCGAGCACCGGCAATCGCATCCTCAAAAAACCGGTTGAAATCTGGTCAAATGACTGAGCTTTATATCACATTGGAGTTTATTACCTATCCAACAGAGGGAAGAAATAGAACTGTCGTATTATATGTCCATCAATTTAGGCCTCATAACAGAAAGGCAAGGTGTTTAATGTATTACCAGCACCTCTGCAATGACTTCTCTTCAATGGTGAAACGAACCCAGTCCTTGGCTGCCTTCTCCTCCATGTCCTTCCGAATGCGGTAGGCAATGGCTCGCTGAGCAGCTGCGCTGTCCGGAGCTTCCAGAACAACGTCTCCCGGAGCAGGAATCGTATCCTTCCAGCCTTTAACAGTTCTACAGTAACCAAGCAAGCCAGTCTACCGTATACCTGAGATGCGCACAGGCGTTGCAGGACCAGCCTCGCTGATATCAATGCCTGCATCGTTAGTCATGGTGCGCACTCTGGTCCAGGCAGTCCCGGCCACCAGGACGTGTCCCTTGCTCAGTGTACCGCGGGAGATTAACACTGTGCACACCTTGCCGAGTCCTCAATATTACTCAGCTTATATCATTAATCACTTCTCAATACATTTCTAAAATTACATGTTATAAAACAAAAGAGTCGTCGGACTCATTAATCGGATTGCGTCATATTATTTACATTTTCTATCATTCACTTGCGATATCCTAGCCAGAAAAACAATAAACATGTTGTTACCCGTGATAATAATGAGAAGCCTGACCGTGAGCAACGGACGACTCAATAATGTGACCCTCGACTAGGCCAGTGACTGGGGCGTGGAGATCAAGGAGATCTGCTTGAGTCAGCAGAGCTTCCTGTACAAGGAAGAAAGGGAATGGAATAGAGAAAGAGAGAGAAACCTGAAGAGCGAGAAGATTCCTGGAGTACAGAGCGGAGACCTCCACGCATTGGACATCTCCTCCGAGTTCTTCCACCACCACGTCATGCTCCAAGAGAGATCGCTTCGCGCGTCCCTACACAAATACAACTATTACAGTACAACCCACAGGAAACTTGAGTAATCTAGAGAAAAGAAGATTGAACTCACTGGATCTGCTCCCGGCTTGTCACATTTGTTCACAGCAACAACAATAGGAACACCGGCGTCTTTCGCGAATCTGAATACAAAGGAGTAAGCATAACAAAAATATAAGGGAGAGTACAGAGAAGGGGAGAAAGAAGGAATGGGCAGAGAGAGATAAGAAGAAATGAGAGAGAGAGAGAGAGAGAGACGGAGGAATAGAGATGGCTAACTTGATGGACTGGACAGTCTGCTCTTTGGTTCCATCATCAGCTGCCACGACCAGAACAACGACATCAGTGACTCGCGCGCCCCTCTCTCTCATTGCAGCGAACGCCGCATGCCCCGGCGTGTCCAGGAAAGTCACACGACGATTCGCAGACGACAGATACACTAGAAATACATTCTTCAATAGAAAAACAACATCCCTGAATTCTTCAAATATTCAGCAGCGAAAAACATTAGAGAATACCCGAGAAAGCGCCGATGTGTTGAGTGATTCCTCCGAATTCGCCATCAACAATACGAGAATTACGGAGTGCATCAAGAAGAGTTGTCTTTCCGTGGTCGACGTGACCCATAATGGTAACTACAGGGGCACGAGGAACACAAGCAGAACGAACAGCTTCTGGTCTAAGTAAGAAGAGAATTACACAGCAAGATAAGAATTAGCAGAAAAGAGAAGAAAGTTAGCCAAAAGAAAAAGAAAAACGGACTGCGGTTCTAAGTCTTCTTGCACGTCTTCAACCACCTTCGCTCGACTTACGAGCTTCGGTTTACATCCAAAAGCTGTAATCGCCTTGGCCGCCGTCTCGGGATCGAGGACTTTCCCTGACTCGACCACCTTCAGATTCCGCTCATCCAAATTAACCAGGACTTCTAATACATCATCGAAAGGCTCTCCCAGAATCCTTGAGAACTCTCTGCAAATCTCTTTATTTGTCTCGTAACACGACAGAAATTTCAATCGCGAATTTTAAAATAATAAAAGTGGAAACATACTCTGCAGTCATATCTTTATAGTATTCGACGATCCGCTTTGATGTCTTGACTTCCTTGATCTTGACCTTCTCTATAATCGTGCGCCTACGTTTGGCAAAGGAGCGGCTCGGTTGGAGGAATGGCAGGGAAGAGGTGGATGAGCAGGGAAGAGCAGCCGCTGCCGTGAGACACGGCAATCCTCGCTGTCTGACCAGGACTCGGGACACGAACGACAGGCATGACATTGCATCTCAAGGGTACAGCTGACACTCAACAATCAAGATTAATAAAGACTTGATAATTTTAACAATAACTGCAAGTTTAATACGTTCATTAAAAAAAAAACCGAAGAAAAATTAGAAACAAACCAGGGGAAATCGCGGGCGCAGCAGGTGCTAAAAAATAACTACAGTATTATATCATCCTTCAGACAGATGCTATGTCATGTTTATAACCGTGTTTTCGTTTCATTATCACTGTATTGTATTGTCATCGTTAAAACCGCATTTCTCAAGATTTAACACTCATCTGGTGCAGCAGACATCATTCATCTGGAAAAAAAACTATTGCCTTTTTTTAAAATTAAGGTCGAGTGCCACTCAAAAGGGAGAGAGAAAAAGAAAGAGCGAGATAGAAGAATCATGTGAAACATACATAAGAGTGAATGAAGAAGGAAGGAAAGAATGAGAGCAAAGAAAATAAGAAGAATGAGCGGAAGTAGGGCAGGGGTCGAGTGGCCGACGGAGTCTGGCGGAGACTCGCATTGAGAACGCGGACCGATTGGAAGCAGTCCTTTCCTTCCCCGAACACAGCATGAAGGTGCAAGGAATCATCTGCTTTCTCGCTTCTACCAACATCATCCGTTCTCAACCTATTCTACCGTATCTCTATGGCCCCATGTTTCAAGGTCATTCTTTCTCTAGCTTCTGATGTGTCAGATTCTGCTGACAGGAGAGATCTCATGGATGTATTTGTCATTTCAGGATATCCTGGCTATGGAATGTACAGTAACGGCATGATGGGAGGATACGGTGGCTCCGCTTATGCCATGCCAAACTACGGAATGCAGTCACCGTACGGAATGACCCATTTTGGGACGCAGACGTCTTATTTGGGTCTTGGTGGAATGGGCAATGCCGCCGCTGCTTTCTCGGGTGGCAAGGACAGCCACTGGCACCTCTGAGTCAGACTTACCCTTTCTCACTCTCTCTTTCTCAATGCTATGGAATTTGGAACCTATAAAAGACTTGTTTCATGCAATTAGAGCTTATATGTTTGAGAGAATGATGTCTGAGAACTTGCGTTCTCATGAATCTCAGATCTAATGTGGATTTTGTAGAAACTTTTTTGATCTTCCTGTTCCAGCTTACGAAGTGAATGGAGCGACGAATCCGGCTGTTCTGGAGCACGCGGGGTTCTTGTCACTCGTCAATGACAAAGACAACTTTGTGGTATGTTCAACTGCAGAGGGAACGAGAGAGAAAGAGAGAACAGAAAGAGAGAGAGAGAGACAGAGAGAGAGAAAGAGATACAGAGAGAGAGATGGAGATAGAGAGAAAACAGAGATGAAAAGAAAGAGTGCAAGATGGAGAGAGAAATAGAGATAGAGAAAGAGGTTTGCACTTTCAGGCCAGTGGATGCGGCTGGGATGCTGTTCAGCTGCGTTGCACGGATGCGCTGGGTTTGTGCAAGGTCAGAGGAGGATTACTGTCTTTGGAGAGTAGACTTGCACTTACTCCCATCAAGTGCTAACTTATTAACAGTATTTGGATGAGGAAACAGGCAGGTGGCTATCGAGACGAAAGTAGCAAATTACTGAGATAAAAGGAAACCATCGAGGATGGGAAATTTTAGAAAGAGAGAGAGAGAGAGAGAGAAAGAAAGGCAGAGAGAAAGTAGCCAATTAGTGATGTGAAAAGAATTCTGAGAGATTATCCTAAGAATGAGTGAGTTGCAGGGAGGCTGCCGTGACTTCGCAACGACCACCACCTTGGCAGCCCACGACTGTCGCTGTATTCCCTATGGCTACGCGGCGCTGCTCAAGTTGGTCGGCTGAAGGGTCCCGTGGCGAATGGACTACTGTATCATTGCTGTTGTCGCCATTTTTGACCGCACCTCATTGCAAGTTTCCATCGCATTTTCTCTTTCCACTTGAATACGAGTCCGAATCGGCATAAAGCCTGTATATGATAAGCTGGCGGATTTTTTCACCGCTCTTGCCCATGACCGCCAAACAGTCATGGGATGGATCACTGAGCATGAGAGGGAGGAATGAAAGAGAAGAGAGAGAGAGAAGGAGAAGGACTCTTCACTGGGAGCTGCGAGAGTTATCCATTCTAAGGAGAGAACGAGTGAGAGAAAGGGAGAGAGTGTGAAAAAGGAAGAGAGTAGGAAGTGATAAAGGGAAATAAAGAGGTAGTCTGGCAATGCTGTCGGCAACTATGGCGCAAGCATCCGGTCCAGGTGGAGGCAGGGGGATTGTGTCGCGTGTATTCGTTTATAAAGCAGAGGGCCGGTTGTACGCTTCGCCTCTCTCTTCCTTCCCACCATAAATCAGTCATTTCCCTTCTACCGAAGTAACAACCTCGACGATGGTATCGGCTGCTTTCTGTCTTTTGCTCCTTCTACTTCTGCTCTCCTCAACAGAAGCACAGATGGATGCCAACACCATCCTCGCGAGCTCGTCAGCCATTTCATCCTCTCCAATCATTTTTCTTTCCAACAATAATACTAGTTTTATATGCCAATAGAATGAATCCGAAGTATTATAAGGCTATAGATATTCTCCCTCAAACTTTTACAAAAGAATGTGTTCAGTGCAGCCAGGATGCGTGCCGCGCAAATGTCTTCTGGTTCATATGGAGGCCTCTCTCCCTACTCAGGAATGGGAGGATTAGGTATGGTTGTCATCAAAACATTCATATATCAATCTATAGCTCGAGCGAGAGTGCGAAAGAAAGAGACAGAGAGAAAGAAGAAAGAGATAGCGAGCGAGAAAGAGAGTGAGAGAGATAGCGAGCGAGAAGAGAGAGAGAGAGAGAGAGAGAGAGAGAGAGAGAGAGAGAGGTGTCGCGAGTGTGGAAAGAAGGCACCGATAATGAGTCAAAAATTTCCGGAAAGTGTTCCTGAATTTTCGTTCACTCTCCCCCTGCCAATCAGTATGCTTGGGTTGCATTGGTAGATGGAAATGCCAGGCTGGAGGGGGGAGGGGAAGCTCAAAGTTGGGAGATGACATGGAAGGTTCTAGAAAAACTGCTACAACGCTTTATTGGTAGTTGGATCTTTGGAGAGAAGATGAGTGTAGCGAATGAAACCTTCTTGTCTTTCCCGGAGGCCTCGGAGGCGGCAGTGGACTCGGCATGGATCCATTCGGAATGGGAGGCGGACTCGGCTCTCCCTTCGGACTCTCTTCCATGAGTGCATAGAAACATTTGACGTATTACTTCTTCTTCTTTTGCAGCACTTATCTTGGAGTAACTGGCACTCTGCCTTCAGCATATAATATTATATAAAATGTAAGTTGCAAGATTGAATCCCAGGCGGTTCCTCGCTGTACTCGCGGATGTCGCCCATCCAAGCGGTCAACACTTTTCCAATGAACACGGCCGGCTCTTCTCCATTCGGTGGTGGATTCCCCGGTGGATTCGGTGGAAGTCCATATGGATTCGGAGGAGGAGGTGGCTTCCCTGGAGGACTTGGTGGGAGTCCTTTCGGCCAAGGCGGGAGCCCTTTCGGTGCCGGTGGAAGTCCTTTCGGGCCAGGCGGAGGAATTCCCCCTCCAGGCATGGGGGGAATGATGCCCTTCGGAAAGAAGTAGGAAGTAGGTCTTTCTCGCCTCCAATTCCACAATCTTCTCATGGTCTGAATGTGAACTCCTTTCAGTTGTCTTTCGGTCTTCGCCATAACCAAAATGTTTCTATGTTTCTGTGCATATTCTATGACAATTATAACCTATTTCAATGAATAGGAACAAAGATATTTGTATGAATAAACTTGGTTTCAAGATTCCACTCGTTGTGAGCGAAGTTATCGAAAGAAAGTGACAGTTCATGACACCCTAAATGTAATACAATGAGCTCAATAGATTGGGATTTTTGTCTAACAATGTGAAGATTTAATAAAGGAAATTTCTGTTGCCACATCTGAACGATGATCATAGACAGCGTAAGAAGTAGAACGACAACGTGAAGTAGAACATTCTCTCTCTCTCTCTCTCTCTCTTTTTTACTCGTCCTCTCTCTCTTTCGCTTAGTCTTTCAAGCGTTCTGTTCTCACACTTTCATGCATTTCAGCACTCCTCTCCATGCCATGCCATAAGAGTGCTTCTGTCAATGAAGAAAAATTCGAACAAAGGATAGTCCTCCTGGCAATGAGTCTTCAAATGTGTGGACGATGCTCATGGTCTCGGTGGCCTCTGATTTCCACAGTCTTCAATTACTTTTCTGTTTCTTGTTCAAGTTATTCCCATCGCTACTAGAAAGCGGGCGAATATTTAATTTTTGACTCATCTTTTTTTTTTTTTTTTTTTTTTTGTTGCACATAATGTAAATGGGCATAATCAAACCGAAAGATTTGTTCACATGTCGCAACACCACCAACGTACCACTCATGACCGAGGAAGGGCGATTGATGGTGTTACCGTATCTCTATAAAATTCTTGGTGTATTCCATATATTCATTGTGTGCTTTTCATTTTCGTATGTTCGTTCAAGAGTTTTGAGTTCATGTTGCTGCAATTTGTTTTGTTCTTTATGGTTTTAGCTTTTTTTCTATTCTCCTGTTATTTTCGGGCTCATTTCAACTACAGAAGCTGACTCTAAGCATACAAGATGGTAAGCGTTTATCATATTTTGTTGGTCTTGCTATTCAAGGTTCGTTCAAGAGTATAACGTCTGTGATAATTGTTTTTATTTGAGGCGAGAAATGCGGAAAAGGCGATGACAACGCTTGCACGCTGGCGGCGACTTAAAGAAGAAGAGGAAAAAGGACCAGTCGCAAAGAGGCCTCACGATACAAAGGCATGTAAACTTCAACTTGTTTTATTGTTTATAAGTTATTTCGGACGCTTGTGTTATTGTTATTTTTATTTCTGGTGGTTTTTTTTAGGAATGTGCAAATCTGGCGGATGCTGAGCGTTTTCGTCGCGAGATCGCAAAGGAAGTCTCGAAGAAGATCGCGCTTATCCAGAATCCTGGACTCGGAGAATACAAGATTCGTGATCTCAACGATGAGATTAACAAGCTGCTTAGGATAAAGATGGCCTGGGAATGGCGAATCAAAGAATTGGGCGGCACAGATTATAGGTACCTTGACTATTGCTCAAGACATTTTAAAAAGAGCTCGGCTTTGGAATTCAAATTGTATGAAACGCATTATTTTTTTGTAATTAAGGAAGTTTGCACCACGACAGCTGGATCGAGAAGGCAGAGAAGTCTCATCCAACAAAGGATATAAATATTTTGGCGCTGCAAAGGATTTGCCCGGCGTCAGAGAGCTATTCGAGAAGAACTTGGAGAATGAGGTGCTTTTATATTTTTTTCATAAAAAAAAATGCACCATCGTCGACCAGTGCTCATTTTTAACGTTTGCAATGTTTTTTTTTCAAGGAGATTCGAAAGACTCGAGCACAGTTGATGAAGAATGTGGATGCGGACTACTATGGTTATCTGGATGATGACGATGGGCTACTCATTCCACTCGAGAAAGAAGCTGAGGCCAAAGCTATTTCTGCCCTCGTGGAGGTCTTTTTCATGCCTTTTATTATTTTTGCTCATCTACTCTGTTTGTAATTTTTTCTTTCTTTATTGTCAGCTTATTCTTTTTTTTTAAATTATCTCATGTCTTTTCGTTTACAATCTTTTTTCGATCAGTTAAAAAAAACATTTTGACTGATGCATTTTGTTAAACTCCGGCCTCGCCGAATGCGCTTTGCACCTTACACTTGGTCTGAAATCCGCCCTTTCCACATTTGGGCAACGAACTTTTTCTACACGGTTTTCGATGAACTGCCTAGTTCGAAATTCGATGGGATTTTTTTTAGAATGCCGCGAACATCCTCAAACGCTTTATTTGCATATGTCCTTTTGCCTTTTGGATTTCCAAATTTATATTCTTTTAGGTAGCATTTCTTACTTTTTTGGCCTTTTTCTGCGACCGGGGCTTCTTTTCCTTCTGTGGACAAGTGTTGTTTTGAATAAATTCTGCGGTTTCATTTTTAATTGTCTTAATCGTTTGCAGAAATTCGAAGCAGAAGGTGGCGAGCGATTGTTGAAGGAATACGCGGATGACATAGACGTCGACATTTACAAACAAGAACAAGCAGCGGTTTGCTTTTAACCTTACTTCATTAAATAACCGTGTTAATGAAATTCTGCGCAGATACAGCGTTATATAGTATTCCCGTTAATTTTTTTTCGTAATTCACTAAAACATAATTATTGTAAAAATGAAAATCGCAGGATTCGGATGAAGACATGGAGACGAAGGAGTCGATTGTGGTTGGAGAAGACGGGAAGAAGATGACTATCCGCCATGTCATGGTTCCCTCCCAAGCAGACATCGAAGAGATGATTCTCGAGAGGAAGAAACAGGCGCTCAGAGAGAAGTTCCTTTCCACCTGATGCGCTTATTGCTTAACATTTTCCCTGAGGTTTCGAATGTAAGCCTTGAATGTTTTGTCGCTGTATATCAATACTGTTTTATTTATTTTCACAAACTTGTCAGTTCGATTGCACTTGCTTTGTGAGCGTTGTTGTTTCATATTGTTAACAGCGGACACGCTCATTAAATGAGGTATTCGTTTATAACATAATGGGCATATTATACAACTTGAGGGGGAAACAGAAGGGTAATTGATTAGACTGGAAGTCAGTGGTCGTTGAGATGATGTCTCTCACCACTGGGCATTCAGACGTGAAGACTCATTGAAAGGATGATAAGAGAGTAGAGAGAAAGTGAAAGAAGCAGAGAAGAATACGCCGTAACAAGGATATGCTCAGAGACGAGTGGCGAGGAGAAGAAGAGCAGAGAGAGTGGAGATGGCAGAGAAGAAAGACGCGCTGCCGTTGCAAAAGTCGCTGTCTGAGCACATGCACGTCACGGCTCCTCCCTCAAAAGAAAGCATATTCTGGCTCTATACTCTGTCTTCCAAATCGTTCTCCACGTTCTCTTTGCTTTCTGGTGGAGCTCCCGTCTAGTGTTGCAATACGTTTTTGAACACCTCAAAGGGCTGCTATTCTAGAGCCAAATGGAGAATGTTTAGTCGGGCAGACATGGAAGGAAAGAGGGAACTGACACGGCGCAGGAAATGGAGTGCCTTGAAAAGAAGAGGGGGACAGAGAAGGAGAGGAAACACTACACAGACGGAAAGAGGACCAGTGCAGGAGGAAATAGCTCGCTTAACCTTTACACTCCACCTTTTATTCGAGATGTTGCAACTACTGCAGTGAATTTTTCATTTATTTAGTTATGTCATCGTGTGTCATATGTATAACCAAAGGAAAAGACATTCGCCCTCTCTACATTTATGTTTTTTCTCTTTCTCCCTCTCTCCTCTTCTGTTTTCTTCTCTTTCTCCTTCTCCCCTCTTCTGTCTTACTTGCTCTGCCCTGCATCCATCTGGATAGAAGGTATGCTGGAGTGAATCGCGCGGCAAGCATGTCAATGCAATGTGAGCGCCCTTTGTCGGGTGCCATCTGAAGAAGAAGAAGACATAGAGTGAAAGTGAGAGAGAGAGAGAGAGAGAATGGAGAACATGCCGTCGAATGCGAATGCAGAGTGCGCCCTCGCAAACGGCGCATCTCTCTCCGCAGTCCACCCCGTCCCAGCACAACAAGCACTCTCCTTAACATGGTGGTTTTCAGATATTCGGACAGGAGAGAAAAATATGCAAACTAGGGAATAAAGAGTGATAAAGATAGTAACCTTGGATGACCAGGAAACAGGAGATGATGAGAAGAGAGTGAAGAGGAAACAGTCCCATGCGGGCATCCCTCTCTGCCTCAGGCGACTTCTCCGCTACCTCCTCTCACATCACATCTCCCTTCCGCTGTCACCATGGATTGGTTTATGTTCTAAGCAATCCTGTAATGATTTGCAGAGTATAGCACATCACTAGAAAAAGCTCAATCGCGTGCCTTCCATGTGAGCACAACGCAACTACATCTTTCTATTTCTTCTCTCTCTCTCTCTCTCTCTCTCTCTCTTTATTTTTCTCATTCTCTCTCTCCCGCTTTCGTACTTTCGCTCTCTCACCCGCCCGCTCTCTCTCTCTCTCTCTCTCTCTGCCTTCCTCTTTCGCTTGCGTTCCTCTTTCGCTCTCTCTCTCTCTCTCTCTCTCTCTCTCTCTGCGTTCCTCTTTCGCTCTCTCTCTCTCTCTCGATCTCTTTCGCGCTCTCTTCCTCTCTAGCCCTCTTATTTATTAGCGATAAGAAACTATTCCCTTGAAGCAAGAGCATAAAAATTCTCACGGCGTGTTGTCGCGAAGAGGAACAAAAGAATCGGCCAGGCGGGAAAAAGGAGAAATCTTGTTGAGATCATGGTGGATGTAGAGAAGGGACAAGGTATGCTCTAGAAGGCAGGAAGGAGAGGGGAGGAGAGATGGAGGAGAGAGGGAGGAGAGAGGGAGGAGAGAGGTAGGAGAGATGGAGGAGAGAGGGAGAAGAGAGGGAGGAGAGATGGAGGAGAGATGGAGGAGAGGGGAGGAATATGGAGTGTAAAAGGATGAGAGAGCGTGTTGAAAGAAGATGGAGGGGTATTCAAAATTATCCATCTAAATCGCCGAACTGTGAGATATGAAAAAATGAAAAGAACGAGTAGACGAGGGAAAAGAAGTGCTGGAAATGCATATAAGCGGGCCATGATTCGATAAAATAGAATTAGGAATGCGTGGAGAGCACGGAAAATGTGAAAGGACTATCAAATTTAGTTACCGAAAGGTTTGAATGCTATATGAAAGGGGCGTGTCTCTCTTTTGTCACATGTCATTCTTGCTTAAAAACGTCTTATAAAAAACCTGAGAAAACACTAGGCCTTAATTAGTGAATGAGATTATCTCGTCTTGTTGTGTTAAGACGTCCATGAAGAAACCGAATGCGCAACTCAAGCAGAATGAATTCAGTGATAAAGAGGAGATCGATGAGGAAGACTGAGAAGGTGAAATGGAGAAGAGGGCGGAACTCAATGCTCCGCCCCATCCCACCCCCATGTCTGATTTTTAACTTGTTGACTAGATCTCCATCTTTCCCTCTCCCTCTACCTCTCTCTCTCTCTCTCTCTCTCTCTCTCTGTCTCTCTCTCTCTCTCTCACACACACGATCTGCATTCTCATTTGCTGCTCAGCACATCGGAGTAGTACACGACTGCCCTGCCTGCCATTGCTACTTCAGTCATCATCGTAGCGACCTCTCGCATCCCATTAATAAATGAATACTTTAGCAAGAGCATTGGAGATAGAGAGAGAAGGTTAGTATGAGGAGCTAAATAAGGAGTGAAAGCTTGAGGGAGTGAGCAGTCCTACTGGTCTACAATTCCTCGTAGATTCCTGAAGAGTTCACTCGAACATTCTTAGAAGAAAACAATGAAAGGGTAAGAAGAATTTCCAAATTCAAAAAGCTGCCACAGAATTTCCACATACATATACATACATCTGTCGTTTGCTGTGGCCTCAACAAACCACTTTGAAATAGTGGAAGGAAATCGAATCCATTAGTACTCTTGCTTTCGAAACCCTTAAGTTTGCATTGTTAGAAAGTAGCCTTTTCTAGCACTCAATTTCCGTTTCTCCTTCGCTATCTCTTTCTCTCTTGGTCTCTGCATCTTCCTATTTCTTTGGCCGTCACTCATTTGCCTCTTTCTCTTTGTCTCAGATAGAAGTGATCTGCTCTTCACTGGAAGTGACTGCAAAGCCAAAAGGAAATTAACCGATGAGAAATCCGTGGAATTCTTGCCTTGTTTCCGATTCAGCTGTTCTGGCCAAGTTCGAGTCCTATAGAGAGGACTTCGAAGGGGGGGGGGGAACAAGCAAAGAATCTCGGCATTCATTCATAAATGGGTCGAGTGCAATAATTGTATTCTCATGCAGTTACATCGAGTACATGCAGTTCGGGAGACTCCAGCAGAGAACTTTCGGGAGCAGAGAAAAGGAACGAGTAAGGAGAGAGAAAGGAGAGAGAGAGAGAGGAGGGAGAAACGAAGAGAGTGCGATATGAAGACAATCCATGTTGGGCGAAGGCGAACATACCCAAGTGATGAACGGATGTTCTCCCCTGTCAGCTCTTCTATTCATCGCCCTTCTGGCCAGCTCGACTGCCTCCGGCGTGTGCCCACGGGGCTGGAGTTACTTTGACTACTCTTGTTGGCTGTTTATGTTAGTGCTCTTTATCTGTTCTTTCGATGTCTACTGTATCTCCTTCCTTGAATGCCCTTTCCTGCTGAGGCCCAATGCCGGTACATGGGAAGAAAAGGAAGAAGCCTGCGGCGTGGCAGGCGGGGGCCACCTGGCGAGCATCCACACTGACGAAGACATTAATTTCCTCTCGCTCATCTCTTCTCCTCCCTTCGGTTATCTTTCAATAGATTTTACATTGTTATTGGCAACAAATATATATGTACAATGTAAGTATGTATTTTGTTTGGCCGTTGCTGCATTTGAAATGTCCTTGGTTCTTGAGATGAACCATTCCTCCAGTCCTGTTTTCAACGAGTAGAACCTTCTTCTTCATTCCTCTTCGACATCCATTCACAAGCAGTATGTTCCCGCAGTTATTCCACTCAAGATTATTTTTTTTTATATAATAAGGCATCTGTTTGCATAGAGTTATTTTCTTTATTTATTTAGGCTCTTGTGGTTGTAACGAATGGACTGCGAAGCTGTCAATCTCTCTGCGCTCACTCCGCTTCTCTGATCTCTCTTCGCTGTGCTGCTATCGTCTTCTCTGCGCCTTCTTCATGTCTCATGCTCTCACAGCGGGATGATAAACAAGGACGTAACATGACCATCGCTGATGCTGGCAGACTTGTCGCTTACGAGAACCTCTGCTGGCTGGAGGAATTGACCAGTGATGGTGAGCCAAAAAAGTATTTAAATTTAATTACCTTTGTTCATTTTCCTGCCTGAATATGCAAGAGGGGACACTTATTAGTTCATACTAATTTGCAGGTTTAAATTAGTAAATAATAAGTGGTTGTAAGGCTGAATAAAATGCTTAATAAATAGAAGATTACAGACGACAATGACATCGCGGCTGCGTTTGAGTTGCCATTCGAAAATGTCGATTTGGGTGAGAGGGGCGAGGGAGGGACGACACCTTTGCCATTCGAGGACATTCCGGATATCTTTGCCGAGGGAAGTGCAGAAGCAGAGGAAGAGGAGGTGGAGACGACCTCGTCAATTCGCATCTCTGAGACGACGACGAACACTCCGACTTCCTCTTCGACGGATGCAACTTCGTCCTTCGAAGAGTCAACTGCCATCTCTTCATCCTCGTTGTGGACAACTACAACAAGGACGGAGGTGACAGAAGCAGGGGAAGAAAGCTCAGAGAAAGAAGAGAGGAAAAGCTCGGAGCAGCCACGACTAGCGAGGCAAGACTTGAGCTCTTTCGACTTGGAAGAAGAGGAGGGCGAGGGAGGAGGAAATGGAGAGAAAGAAGAGGGGGAGGGGGTTGGTGATGTCAGACACTGCTTCTCCCGCACTCTCAACGCAACTGTTCCTGGCTATGCTGACGATATTTATCAGGTTTTCATTATTATTTGATCATGAAATAAAAACAAGGATTATATTTCAGAATATTTCATTGTCTCGCTGTCTCTCCATCTGCCACCACTGCAACGACTGCCTTGGTGATGACGAACCGTGCAATTCTACCATCTATTACGAGTAGTTGAAGAAAGCGAGAGAAAGAGAGAGAGAAAGAGAACGAGAGGGAGAGAGTGAGATGGAGAGAGAGAGGGAGAGAGAAATATTAAAGGAGGTATCCAGGGAATAATTAACCCATGTTTTGTTCTATGTGGATAAGTTCATTTTGGCGTAAAACATATTTCCAGAAAGTTTGAGCGATTTTCTTTCATTACATTCTGAGTAATAGTAACGTGAAAACTGGCGGGTAGAGAATTAGCTACGGTAGGTCAGAGCCGCCCTCCTATTTCACATGCTCTCTCGACCGAGCGACAGGTAACTTTATGAGCGCGCGCATTTAAAGTGCTTCTTTAGCGCTACTGTATAATTATTCGCCGGATACTTCCTTTAAGGAATAACGAGTGAGAGAAGTGGAAATAGAGAGATAAAACAAGAGATTATAAAAATCAATCAAATTGAGAGAGCACTCAGAGTGCGTTCTGCTTCGGTTTTCTGCGGAGAAAGCCGGCCACTCAGTTGCGAAGGGCGAGAAGGGTGCTGTCATCTACTGGAGAACTCCTTGTCGGACGACCACTTGCATTCCTCATGCAAGATATTCTTCATTTTGGAGAGAGAAGAAAAGAGAGGGAGAGAGAGGGAGAAAGAGAGAGAGAGACAAAGAGAGAGAGAAATAGTTGCCTCATCTTCTTAGCTGGACGTGATTGTGGTGTGGGATGGTTCCTCCTCGATCGGAGTGCCAGACTGGGAGCGTGGCCGGGGAGTTCTTCTCTCGTTCCTCGGTCGTCTCCATCCTCTCTCTCCGGATGCTCGTCTTGCCGTCTTCTCTCTGAGCGACGTCGTGGATGAGATCGTCCAATTCGGTCCCTTCCATCTCGAGAGGGCAGAAGATGCAATACGACGAGCGCCATTCATAGGAGCGACTCAGTCAGAAGAGAGATCCTCATGATGAACACGTTTACATCTATTTCTCTTCTTCTTAAGAACGCAAAAAATAATCTCCATAGTCATCGGCTTTTCCTCTTGTTAGCTCGAAACTGGGAGCCGGAATGGAAAGAGTGAAATCGCGAATTGGAGCGATTTCATCGAACACTCGTTTCATTCTCATCTCGGATGCTCTCTCCGAAGATGACATCTCCGGTACGGCCAAGTCTCTCCATGACGAAGACGCCAGGGTGGTAAGGAGACAACTGTGAAATCAAAGCTATTACGGTGACCCGCCCTCCCTCTCTCTCTCTCTCCCTCTCTCTCTCTCTCAAACTCTCTCCCTCTCTCTCTCACACCTTCGCTCCCTCTCTCTCTCTCCCTTTTCTCCCATTTTCTTTCTGTCATCAACAGATTGTCGTGGACATCAGTGAAGCGTTCGATTTGACCGCAGCGTCGAGCCTCGCTTCTTCGCCATCCGAAATTATCCGCGAGCGAGAGGACGATTCTCTTGTTGCAGCTCTTCTCGGCCAGCTTTGCCCGAATGCCAATCAACAAAAGAGAACACAGAAGGTGGTGAGAGATACTGGATAGAGACAGAGATAGATAGAATGTGAGAGACAGAGAGAAAGAGGGAGACAGAGAGAGAGTGAGAGAGATGGAGATGTGAGAGTGAGAGAGATAGAGAGATAATGTGAGAGAGACGGAGAGAGAAAGAAATACTACCCTGGCCATTCCAGTCCCGTCGCTTCCGTCGTGGTATTCGTGAGCTGCAGCTTCAGCCAGCTAAAGTTTGGATCGGACTCAGGCAGAAAGCAATGGATGATGAAGTTCTGTGGAGCGACAATTCGGAGGCATGTTTTTATTGATTCCTTGTATAAGAAAAGACCGCCAGTAAACCACAATTGAAGGTATCCGAGTTGAGTCGGCTGCGTGGAATGCCAACGGAAGATGCTCTCTGCGTCAGCGCCCAGGTTAAATGAATTATTAAGCAAAGCACTCTAATATATCTCAGATATCATATGACCTAATCACAAAATCTGCAGTTGTCATGGGAGTTCACGAGTTGCTCTTCTCTTCTCTCTGCCATCTGCTCGCGTCCTCCGGAACAATCACTCGAGATTTTCATTGATCAAAAAGAGACACTCGAGAGTCTAGATTATTTCTACTTTGACAAGTCTAACTAGCTGCACTACGACTTTGGCCTATTTTTATTGGTTTTGGTGACAGATGTTTTTAAAGATAAAAAGCACAAAAAAGTCAGTTTAATTCTAGAAGTATGTATGTATGTTGCGTTTGACTATATACATATGTAGATAGGTTACGCATATTTTTGCAATAAACATTGTAATCAGCTAAGTTAGAGCCCATGGAAGATTGCGTGATTAAATTGATGGTGACATGAAACGAAGGAGAGAGCTGAGGAAAGAATGAGAGTTTGTGTGTAGGACGCGTGTTCTTTGTATATCTACAGGCTATACAAGCGACAACAATAGCTTGGGGCCATGGAGATTGAATGAGTTGACGGGGTCTGCAAGTGCGTTACCTTCATTCTCCTCATTCTCTTTCTCATTCTTCCGCTCTCTCCATCTTCCTTTCATTTTTAGCTCCGCGAGATATGGCTGGGAGGAAGAGAGAAGCGTTCTCATTTCCAATACAATGACGCTTCGGTCAGTTATGGACGCTCTCAGGCATCTCCACAGCCAGGCCTATCATTGGTACCATTCTTATTCTCTAAATAATATTTTTAAATAGAATATTTCAGGTACATTTACGCTGTAGTGGATCAGGCTGCACTGAATGCCTCTGTAGTTGTCCTTATCGGTGTCCTTCTGTCTGCATACGGAGCAATCTTTCATTACAATGCAATCAATTTTGACCCATCAATCGTACGTTTATCATTTTTAAACCGTTAAAATGTAAAATATAGCACTTGAGTTAGTTTTGTTTACATTTCATGGCTTCGAGACAAGAGGAACCGAGTTGTCCTCTAAGCGACTTGCCCTCTCACAACTTCCGACTATCATGGAGTCCACGATCCCATCATATCAACGCAATCACAAGCATGCCATTTCTTATGACATTTTCCGCTCCGTGGGATATTCATTGCTCTCTCTCTCTCTCTCTCTCTCTCTCTGTGTCTCTCTCTCTCTCTCCCTTTCGCTCTTTTCTATAAAAGCATTATTTGATCTTAATAAGTTTTGACTGTATTTAGAAGATCCATAGTGACATCAGAGCCGCTCTGGCTTCTTCCGCCAAGAGAGTCTCCATCGTCAGCCCCAATTATGTCGACTACTACGCTAGAGCCAATAACAATAGATTACGATGACTACGGAGTTGGCTCCGTGCCAACGATGAAAGATTTCAATGATCCGTGCGTGCAGTTTGCCGCCCTTGGGCAAGCTGTCACCTATGATGTTGTTATCACGCTGGCGAAGGTCATCTTGGAAGTTGATGGAGGCATCGATCAAGTTAGCCTCAGCTATTGCCCACTCTCGTTCCTTTCTGTCTCTCTCCATCTTTCTCTTTCTTTTCTCTTCCTCGTTGTAGCTGTTCACTCTGTCGACGATGCGTCGTCTGTGCGCGGTTGACTCTGTTCTCTCCTCTCTTCCTGCTCCCTCCTCTCTCTCCACCAGCTTCAAGTTCGCCTTCAACCTTCCTCTCTACTCGACTTGCCTCAGTCTCAATGCTACGAAGTCATGCGACAGCCTCAACGAGAACGAGTCATTATTATCTCTCAGTTTATCTTTATTCAGTTTTCAAGCACTATAATTTAGCATAACTCGCTTGAAGCAAGTTGCACTTGGCTGTCGGGATCCCGAAAAGAAGGAGACGGACAAATTGTGTAAGATGAAGTTGATCGAGCAAGTGAGTGATTACTTACTCCCAAAGGACATTTCCAAACCGCTCTTCATCTCTATCATTCTGCCGGTTCGTCTTCCTCGTTGTCAACAAGTTATCAATGTCATTTGTGTCGGGAAGTTCATCTCAGAACACTACATTGCACGAGATGTTGAAAATGGTCAAATAAATACTAGTTGATTAGGTTCGTACCAAAGGAGGAAATGAGGGTTACGACTACTTCGAAGAGTTGAAAGAAAAGCTCAGTGCTGCTCTTGCTCCAGACTTCACTCTTCGCGGCACTTTTTTCGGCATCAAAGTAGGGTTTATATTCAACTGTTTTTGACCCGGAGAAATACTCTGGAATGCACAAATGATGAATGTCCAGGAAGAACACTTCACTCGCTCTCTGCATTCGGAATGTATTCTCGCTCTCTTCTCTGCTCTTCTCGCCTTTCTCTTTCTCCTTCTTCTCGTCCGCTCTCTCTTCTTCATTCTCTTCACTCTTCTCATTCTCTTTCTCTCCTTCGGCCTCGCATTCTTCTTCTACACGGTTTCTTTACTTTACAACATAATTGAAGGCAACATATGTATCATACACGTATGTATGTATATATACATATTTGAAATTTTCTGCAGTTGAGTTTACTCCCAAAGAGAGAGAAGGAGCTGCTGGGGTATTGAGTGTAATTGGATAATTGTGGCAGACAGTGCTGTGTCTTCCGTTCTTTCCCTTCGTGAACATCATGGCGGTCTCTCTCATGGTTTCGCTAGCAGCCGATGATGCTCTCGTTCTTCTTTCTTTCTATCGACATCATGATTCTTCTTCATGCAGTAAGAGCGTCACAGAAATAGCGTGCGGCTTGAGAGACCAAGTCATTCTGGCCTTGTCAGAGAGTGCGCGAGGTCGAGAGCGTCTTCTGTCTGCTCTGCCTCATGTTCTCTCTGCCATGACTGTGACTTCTCTCACAACTGCCATCGCTTTCCTGTGCAATCTCTTCTCCGATGTCGTTGTCATCCGGTCACAATTTCCCTTTCCCTGAAGAGTAGATCAAGATCGAGTAGAGAAGACTCGGTAGCTAGATAACTTGCTAGGCAATAGTAATTCTTCCTGTAGTTGCTTCGGCGTCTTCGCTTCTCTGGTGGTGCTGTGCAATCTCTCGCTTTCTGTGATCCTCCTCCCCTCTGCTCTCTCCCTCTGCGAGAGATCTCTCCCTCTCTCTGCAACTCCACCATGTCTACACTCTCTAACTGACTCCCTGCCCTCTCTCTTCGCCCGCCTCACGCATCTTCTCCGCTGGCCAATCTCTCTCCTCTCTCTGCTTCTCCTTCTGGCATCTCTCTTCATCTGTTTTGTCAATCCGAGACTACGGTTGCCGGATCAAAATTCACTGCAGGTTCAGCTAATTCAATTCTTCGAAAAACCCTAACTTACATTTTCAAATTTATTGCTTTCAACTTCACTTATGTTTCTAAATTTCATGCAGAAAGCAACGATAATATACTCCATTAATTGATACATTTCAAATGGGAATTCCGAAAAGAATAGATTCTACGGCCATCGCACCCGGAAGAATGGTTCAACATCAACGAGAGGAGGCTCTTCTCTTTCTCTGCCCATCTCCAATTCAAACATGTTGAGATTCTGCTTCTCGGAGTGCGGACTGTCAGGTTTGTCAATGAAAGCAAATGAATCTATCGACGTACACAGACAAATACTTTTCTAGATATGTCATCTATAAAGGAATAGACTATTTAATATTATGAGAACAACTGTAAACAAAACTCCTTTACAAAACAGTAACTCATTTTAGGGATGCAAGCCCATTCAATCCAAGAAATGAGGGGAAAGTTACGTTTGACTCTGCGTTTGACATTGACTCCGTAGGAAAGCTCATGCTGCTTCAGGTATGTACATACATATCTGCATACTAGACTATTCATTTATTTCTATCAATTTTCTTCCCTTTTTGGGCATCTCGGCATTCCCGTTCTCCTGTCTATCCACCAGTCTAACATTCCTCAGAATCTGACGGAGTCATTGATGTCCCGTGGAGTCTCCTCCTCCCCCTCGACAGCCTCCTCGTGGTTGTCTTCCATCCTGCGTCATTCCACTTCTGATGAGTGTCCCTCTGAGGATGAGTGTTGTCTTCCCTTTCCTCTTCCCCCCGATGACGCTCCCTTCAATTCGTCCTGCTTCTACCACTTCGCCCGTCGCCAGCCTGTCTCTTTCACAGATCTCTCCTATTCAGTCTACTACACTACTATTCCAATTGACGGTTTCCACCACTCTCTCCCAAGCAGTTGCTGATTTGTCCATGATCAGGTCCAATCTTCGAGGCTGGCAGCAATCGCCTGGCTGGCTATCTCATCGCTCTTCCCTCTCGATTTCTCTTCTCCCTTGACCTTGCAACCCTCCAGGACCTCTTCGCTGATATCGATGCGCTAGAGAGCCAAGTCGATTCTCTGAACCAAGGTTGTCTTCCCATAGTTATGCTTTTCCTATTCTGACGTGTTGAAGGCCTGTCCTCGACGAGGTGGGTAGCAGCAGAACCACGGGTCAGCACGATGTGGGAGTTGCTCTCTCGCACTCTTCCCTCCACTCTCCTCTCCATCTCTGTCTCTCTCTCCATCTCTATCATCATTCTTCTGCTCTCGTCACGTCGGCTCATTCTCACAGTCGCAACTCTCTTCTCCATTCTACTCACTCTGGTTGCTATTCTCGCCACCTTGGTCCTCCTTGGTTAGACGATGCACTTTCAGGAGAGACAAAGAGAGAGAGAGAGAGAGATAAAGAGAAATAGAGAGAAGGACAAAAGTGATTAACAAGAAGTAGAGATAAGAGATGGTTGAGAGAGAATAGCTGAAGGTTGGTCTCTGGGAGTGATCGAATCGTCCATCGTCGTTCTGGTCATCGGAGTCTCATTCGACTACAGTATGCACTACTCAGTTGGCTACCGCCTCGCCCCTTCTCTCCCCATCCCAGCCAAGACAAGGTTCCCTTCTCAGTCAAGGCTCCCTCTCATTCCCTCTCTAACAGACGTCTGCACGAGTCAGCAGGTCCGGCCGTCCTGGGCGGAGCAGTGACAGGTTTCCTGGCAGCTCTGCCCCTCTTGCTGGCCGAGTCTGCCGCCTTCCTCCTTCTCGGTTGCTTCCTCGCTCTCGTGTCCTCGTACTCTCTCATCGCCTCCACAGTTGTTCTGCCAGCCGTCTACAGTATTCTGCTTCCACTTGAGTCCACGCCCATTTCTCTTCGATTTTGACACCCAGCAGCCAAAACTCACAGCATTTGCCACTTTAATGAAGTCTAAGGGTATTTTATATGCGATAAAAATTTAAATTGATATTTTTTCAATTTTAGCTCAGGATCCAGGAATCGAATGCATAAATTAAGAATAAAGATTTTTGGAACGATGTTTGTGGCTTACTAACTATTAGTAAAAAGCAGAAAGCGATTCTTTCACCTGCACATCAATTATAAAATGAAAAATTCTTAAACAAGTACGAAACTTTTGTGTTGCAATATGTTTCAGGCAAAGTGTTTGGTGTTTTCTTTTGAGGTTATCTTTTACCGACGCATCAATTTTATCTTGTAGGGAACTCGCTCGATCTCAATGTGCCTTCTTCATTAAGCATAAGGATAAAACTCATTTGATGGTAGTAGCCGAGATTTAACGTCAGCTCTTACGCGTAGGCTTACGCCTCAATGGTCGGTGCTTGCTCTTCTAATCTTCTGCTTGGCCAAACTATCCCACTATGAACAAGGTTAGTATTGAATGCTGCTTTTAATAACTAAAATTCATGAGAGCAACTCTCGTTTTATTGTTTATGGCTGGATTCTTTTCGTGTTTTAGACTTCGTCTTTGGGTGCGAAACATGAACGTTCTATAATGGAGTTGGACGTCGAAAAACGAGTGGGATCTTATGCTAAATTAGGTTCGATTGTTCACATATTCTCACCCTTTCTCATGTTAGTCTGATGAAAGAATGGCGCTGGTCTGCTTTTCTTCAGATCAATTTGTCGATGATGTGATCTTATCGGATGTAAAGCTTGATGCCCAGACCTGCGAAGATGATGAGATTTGCCTCACAAGGGAATGGTCTATCCATAGGGTGGCGGATTGCAACGAAATGTGGTTTCCTTGAAAGCTGAAGTTCTAAAATATATGGAAACGTGAAAAATTTTTGCCCGTTTGGCCTCAGAACCCAGAAATAAATCGATAAAAATCTACCTCCCGGTAAGGCAAGTTTTGTCTGCAGTTCCAGGTGCGGCTCTTTCAAGTGGCTGCGTAGTCTAGTGGATAACGCGGTTGCGTTACAGTTTGCAGTTCTCGGGTTCGAATCCCAGTTCGGGCAAAATTTTTGCAATGATTTGCAATTTAAAGTAGGACTGTGTAACTATGAAAAAAATTGGAATCGAAATTTTTTATGGAAATATTTTTTCCCTTGAATAAAAGGCATTTTCCCCCCAAATAATGCGGTTTTTGACCGAAGAATAATTTTTTCTCGCTTTATACCCCTCCGGTCTGGAGTCGTGCGCCGGACCTGGTACAGCACTGCATTCCACATCATCGTTAACACGCGAGTGGGATCCCGAATAGCAGATAGTATTAATTTCTTATCACGAAGCCATTTTCCCGAGTTGCGGTAACTTTACCCTCTTTTTGTTTCGTACTACGTGCAAATGGTCATGGTAAGAAATTATTATGATATTTTTATTCACCGTACTTTAAATCCCATTAGTTTGAATTTCAGCCAAAATAAAATTATTCAAAAAATTTGACCTCTGGGCAGAGAATAGTACAACAGTACCACAATATGCATATAGGCAATGTTCTGCTTCTTCTCATACACTCTTCTCTCATTCGTGCATAAAAAATCGTGGGGGCAAGAAAGTGACAATAAGGTGGTGGTGGAGATGGAAGAGCGGAAGATGAGGGCAACACCGCCGCCTTTGCGTCTGGTGCGGTCTTGGCGGATAATAGAGTAATCGGGAGAACCGTTAAGTAGAAAATTGTCAGGCAAGGAAGAGGTAAGCCATGTCTCGACAATAGAAATGATTGCAAACGAACGGGAGAAAAGGGATGATAATTCGTGGGTCTTGTTAACAATCGAGCGGGCATTAAAAGAGTATATTGAGGAATTGGTTTGCCTGCGAGTGGCAGTAGTTAAAAATGGGGGAGAGGATGGTAGTAGTGGAAAGGGGGAGTGGGATTGAGAGAGGCGAGAGGGGCGAAGCGGTTGTTAGTGGTGAAGTCGGGGTTAGGGGGGTGGTAGTTAGGCGGCGGATTGGTGTAGTTCTGAGGAGAGGAGACAAAGTGAGAGAGCGGTTGCGGCGGCTGGAAGTGATTGGGAGAGAGAGTAGGAGGTGGAAGAGAGGGGAGATAAGACGCGCGATGAGGTGGCTGGGATGGAGGGGGAGTGGGAATGCGGCCCACAGCGGCGGCATAAGAGGGGTTAGAGAAGAGGGGAGTGGGGTTGGTGTTAGTGTGGGAAGGCCGGCGGGTGCCCACGCGAGATTGAGGGGGGCGAGGGGGGCGAGAGGTGGGGGCCGTGCGATGGCCGGGGGGTTTGGCGAAGAAACGCGAGTAGTCGGGGAGCTTCGGGGGGGGGGGGTGGGGATGATGCCACGCTCTGCGAACGTGCGCGAGGGGAGGATATAACAGTTGGAATAGGAAGAGGAGTGGCGGAGGTTGTGGGATCTGGCGATTGCGAGCGCCTGGAACTTGGATGTGGGGAGGATCACTTTCAAAGGGTTAGAAGCATTGGGGCGGGGGTGATCTACCAGCGGGTAGACAGCAATGGGGAGACATGGGACACCAAGGGTGTCCAGGAGACCAACGACAGAGTTAAAGTATGAGTAAGCAGTGTGAGTGGAGGTGTTTCCGTGTTGGACTGGGAGGCCATAGACAACAAGAGCCCGGCGACGCTCGTGTCTGTCTCTAACCTCATCGTCCGTCTCCCGGGAATAGTCCCAGGGAGGGGGGGAGGACGAAGAGGTGGAGGGGGGGATTTCATCAGAAGGAGTCATAACAACATCATCATGGGCAAGAGCAACATTAGAGGAGGCATTGGTGGCAGCAGGAATAGGCTTTGGGGGCACGACAGTAAGTGGTGAGTTATATGAATCGACTTTGTCCGTGAGGACAAGAATGGAAGCAGAAAGATCGCTGATTGTCAGATCCTTGATGGCTGCGTTGGACTCGAGAGTGGAGACGGAGGAGGAGAGAGAGGCGATGGTGGACTTGAGCGGGGACAGTTCTTCTACGAGGAAGTCGAGGACGTCGTCCACTTCCAAGGTAGCGGAGGGGGTGCCGCCGTCATCCGCTGCGGCGCGCTTCCTTCTCTGCCTTCTGCTCTGGAGAAAGGAGGAGACAGCAGAGAGATCAAGGGGTTCAGTCATGAACCAAGAAGGGGCCAGTAGATCAAATTCGGTATTGCCCTTGGCCCAAGGGGAAGAGCTATGGCCAGGCAGGAAAAAGATGTCTGCGGAAGATGGAGGTGAACCTGTTTATGTGCCTGTTGAAGTGGGTTAGGCACGAGGGGCGTCGCGAAAGGAAGTCTCTTGAGAGGAGCGAAGCGCGGACCGAACGCTCTGAGTGAGGCGAGAGCAGGGGAGTGAGGCGAGAGCAGGGGAGTGAGGCGAGAGCAGGGGAGTGTGAGGCGAGAGCAGGGGAGTGTGAGGCGAGAGCAGGGGAGTGAGGCGAGAGCAGGGGAGTGAGGCGAGAGCAGGGGAGTGAAGCGAGAGCAGGGGAGTGAGGCGAGAGCAGGGGAGTGAGGCGAGAGCAGGGGAGTGAGGCGAGAGCAGGGGAGTGAGGCGAGAGCAGGGGAGTGAGGCGAGAACAGGGGAGATGAGGCGAGAGCAGGGGAGTGAGGCGAGAGCAGGGGAGATATTTTTTCAATTTTAGCTCAGGATCCAGGAATCGAATGCATAAATTAAGAATAAAGATTTTTGGAACGATGGTTGTGGCTTACTAACTATTAGTAAAAAGCAGAAAGCGATTCTTTCACCTGCACATCAATTATAAAATGAAAAATTCTTAAACAAGTACGAAACTTTTGTGTTGCAATATGTTTCAGGCAAAGTGTTTGGTGTTTTCTTTTGAGGTTATCTTTTACCGACGCATCAATTTTATCTTGTAGGGAACTCGCTCGATCTCAATGTGCCTTCTTCAAAATTCATGAGAGCAACTCTCGTTTTATTGTTTATGGCTGGATTCTTTTCGTGTTTTAGACTTCGTCTTTGGGTGCGAAACATGAACGTTCTATAATGGAGTTGGACGTCGAAAAACGAGTGGGATCTTATGCTAAATTAGGTTCGATTGTTCACATATTCTCACCTTTTCTCATGTTAGTCTGATGAAAGAATGGCGCTGGTCTGCTTTTCTTCAGATCAATTTGTCGATGATGTGATCTTATCGGATGTAAAGCTCCATGCCCAGACCTGCGAAGATGATGAGATTTGCCTCAGCTCTGACGAGTCAGTGTCTTCTCCAACACTTTCCTATCGTCGTGGCATGGTTCCATTGTTTCAGCAGTACTGTTGCAACGGTGCAAGAAGACAGCGACATCGAGATTCTTGATGCTGTTGTACGAAGAGATAATTCAAGTTGGAACCGTTTACTTTCCAAGTCCAGTAGAATATATGCTTATTTCAGCGACCTGGAATGAGAGGCGCCGTTGCCTTAGGCCTTCATTCCTTCGCTTCGATAAGATTCTTTCACTCCGTGGCAGGCCATCCTATCATGATTCCTGTGAAGCGAATCTTCTCTATCAGGGTGCTTTCTCGTTGATCTGCCCACTTGCTAACGGAAGTTCTGACATTCTAGGCTTCGCTTCGGTTGGTTTCGATTTGTGGAAGAATGCGCAATGTTGTCTCAAAGCAGATGAAGAACTCGATGACTCTCATATTCTCATCGTTCCATGCACTTCCGTATGATTTTGAGCGGGGAACAAATTTTTTTGTCATTCGGACCAAAATCTATCCGATTGGGATATTTCTACAATAAATTTCTTAATTTTTAGGAGGATGAAATTGTACACAAAAAGGAGAAGAACGTGAATATCGATGAACTCTTCAATAGTGACGCGGGTGATGAAAGCGGTTTGGGTTAACTTGATTGTACTTCTTCTTTTGCTGCCTCAGCACAGCTGCCACCCAAGACAGGTCAGTCGGTTTTCTTTATTACTCGTTAATTTATCATTGTTGCTAACGCAATGTGATTTGTTAATGCTGCAGGCCATGAAAAGCATCCTCTTTTTGTGCTCTCAAGTAGTAGTGAGAGCGATGAGGAAAGAGAGCGAAGAAAGAAGAGGAGAAGGAAGGTGGACCGGAGAGAAGAGCAGGGGCGAGACAAGCAGAGGGACGAGGGGCAGCGAGATAAGAAAAGGGACGAGGGCAAAGTAGAGAAGCAGAGGGACGACTCTGGTAATCTGACTTACGCCTAATAACATCTCATTGAGAATTGAGGCCAAATAATATTCCGATGCGCCTAGTCAAGGCTTTCGTAAATCTCAAGGGTTTTGGTGCGACTGGTAGTGTAATATATTGTAAGGAAATTCTTACATTGTTTGAAAGCGCTTCACTTCAGAAATGTGGGCTCTACTATGTCTCATTCTTTTGCGTTTGTTTTCGAATACTATTTATTTTTTGCTTTAGCTTGACGTTTTCAGAAGATGCGCAGGTTTGTGTCTCCTAGCCGCCGAAAGCTCGTGCGTGATGCTGTTGCGCTAGCAGAGAATGCTGTCCTTAAAAGAAGAAGAGATGAAGAGGAGGAAGTGGACGTAGTTGGATTGGAGGACGACGAAGAAGAATTCGATGCACAGTTTGGAAGAGAAGTGGAAGAGGGAGCGATTACTCCTGATCGAGATTGTGAGGATTATTTCAGTTATTTCTTTGAAGCACTTCATTAAACATATTCTTTTCAACTTTGAGTTTAATACGTTGTATTACGTAGCAATTTCTTTAGTGCTCGAAGAAGCTTCAACGACGACTGACTTGAGCGAGATTCCATCAGAAGTTCTTTGTCGACTGCAGTTTCTCCTCGACAACTGTTTCAGCTACTCAAGTTCGTTAAATTTTCGTAATATTTACTTGTTCAGAAAAGTATTTCCTTGCTTTTTAATAATGCTTTATAAGTTTATATCCTTATACATGTTTATCAAAAGAAGTGGTGGCTGCAGGCCTCGGAATGTATTTTGCTGGCCATCCGACTAGCCATGAACAATTCATGCGGGAATTTTTGATGAGTGGCGACTTTGTTAGCCGCCGCATAACACTATGCGCCGAGTGTGCTTGCGACTGCTCCCGGTATGATTGATATTTGCTCTTATCATTATTAATGTGGGTTAAAATAGATGCTCGTGCTCACGTGGAGCTTCCACGTCAACTGTTTTTCTGGCAAATCTCACTCGACCAATCCATCGATTGCTCGATGGCTTCTACGAGCACATATTGCAAACTCACGAATCCATATCATCGGGGAAAATGCCAGAGACGCCACTGGCGTGGCCATTCTTTCGCGACAGGATTAAAAGGTCCACAAATGTGCAACCACTGAGCTACCTCGTCAGCTGGGATGGAGTCCGATTGAAGAGACATTCTAGGTTTTTGTTATAGTTCAAATTTAAAAAAAAATGCGATGATGTGTTACTGCAGACTAAAATGCTGGCCTATGTCGTTGCTGCCATTAGACATGTCAGACGCGCATCGCGCTCGGGAAGGAAACGTTTCCATCGCCGCGGTTTTCTTTGGCGAGAGAGATCCTTCCACTAATGTGCACGACCGCCTGCTGAAATACGTTGTGAAAGAACTAGAAGTTGTGAAGTCGTGGAAGGGTCTGGACATCGATGCCAAAGTTGTCGCCGGCTCACATGACGACCCGGTTACACTAGGGCATATTTAGACGGGGATATTTGTTTTGTTTATAGGCTCGTCGAAAGGTATTCGGCATGAAACATCACTCCGCTGCTGGCGCTTGTTTTTATTGTTACGATTCTGGCACCAAAGCGAAGCTTCATCCTCCAGGAACCCAAAGTATGACGCGACCTAATTTTCAAAACTGAACATAAAAACCTCTTTTTCAACTAGGTCGAGCTGAGAGAGTTTCGGGTCCCCGTTTGAGAAAGGAACCGGATGGTTTCTCACTTGGCGCCGACTTCTCTTTCGCTCACTCAGTCATAACTATGCATCACTCTCCGGTTGATTGGTTGCACACAATGCAGGAAGGAGCAATGAATGCCATAGTGCAAGGTTATTTATTAAAACAATTATGTGGTGATGTATATTGATACTTTAGAAGTCGTTGGATCCGTTTGGCAAAACCAGCGCCCAAAGCACGCGGAGTTTTCTGCTGATGCTACTGAGGTTACGTGGAATGAAATCTATTAATTAATTGAATATATATAGGTGCGCTCTCTCCTTGCTAGCACGAAGCTGCCTTCTTTTTGCCGCCGGCTTCCTCGTTCATTGACAGAGTGCACGGGCGGCGAGAAGGAAGGGGTTAATAAGATGAAAAGGATGTAGAGTCAAAAAGTTTACAAATGTTTAGCTTTTCAACTCGGTAGTTGTTGGCTGCGCAATGTCAGGTCTCCTTACTCCCGTCATGGCATTGATCGTGCTCATAATTAATGCCATCAACAGGGTAACAATTAACTGTTATGAAAACCTTATAGGATGTTGTTTTATAGGAGATGGTATGCCCGCTCAGCGCCTCCGATGAAAAGATGCCATCTAGGGTGCGAAGTCTTTGTGAGTGGCTGGCAGTTGCCGTAAGGGAACATTGCCCATTTCTCCTCAACGGTATCAAAGTTCATGTAAGCTATATCCTTTCTTCTGGATATGTTGCCTATTCCACTCATTCGTAGACCCTTTGCTTCCATCTGCCTGATTTGGTCGATATGATGGGTAGTCAGTACCCATTTTCAACTATTTCTTTCGAACATCTTCACTACGTGATGCAGACATGCCTGCATTCTAACCTTACTCGAAACGTCGGAAAATTCATGATAAAAAAGTTAGAATAGTGTTTAGGAAAGACCAGTGGAAGTTTCCACTCGCCAAAGTCAGGTATTGCCTCTTTACTTTGGCAAAAACTTCACAAAAGTGCTTGCTTAGATTCCTCAAGAAATGTCGCCATTCATGCAAAGCGACGATATTTTCACCCCATCTCACACCGTATACGGCAGAAGGTATTCAAATACCGAATCTAACTCTTATGATGATAGCATAATCCTTTTCCGCTCATTGTGCTCTATTCGCTATGGTAGAATCATTGGTTTTTTCTTGTCGGGTCAAGGAGGGGACCGGGTGATCGTGTCCAGAATTAAAGTAGGAAAGGGGCACAATGACCAGCTTGTCCGTTCTCTCTCTCAAGAAAACTTGGATGTTAAATTTAGACAAATAACGGCCCAACTCTGCGACATAAGATACGGTGGTGTGTTTTCGGGTTATGCTGAGAACGTTGCAGTTGCTATTTCTGATATTGTGGGTCATGCGATTATTGTGAAATCATTTGGAATTGAGTTTATTTTGCCGTATTCTCGTCGCCCCATGCTCTCGTAATAAGAATCGAATGAATGAAGTCAGATCTAAGTCAATTGCGTGTCTTTCAGAAGCTTTAATAGCTTTCGTGATACCTCGTTTACATAATTTACTAACATTCGCACTAATGAAACCCAAGCGAAAATGGGTGACCCCCGCGCGAAGAAAGCCATGCAGCTTATGAGGGAACAGCACGACTTCTCGTGCCCTGTCACAAACCCTGCTCAGAATAAATACTCTGCCACTCCCACCACCAGCCTCAAGAGAAGTGCCGTTCCTAACCGTTTTGAACGGTTGGGAAAGGTAAAAAAGACGGTTGGAGCATTCTAGTAGATGTTATTATAAAGTGAGCATGCTTTTATCATTGCAGAAAATTATGCGAGTCTTGGTGGAGAGCGACATCGAAGACGAAGAAGGAGAAGAATTGGAAGAGGCAGACGGAAATGACGTCTTGCTCAACTCTGGCGCTGGTTTCGAAGAGGAGGAGGGGGAAGTCGTACTCCATCTCGCTCAGTGAAGGTTCTAATGCTTTATTTAAATTTAGTAAAGAAACACCAGGGTTATTTCACTAATGAAGGAATCCGGGAAGATTACGCTTTTTGGGGATACCAAGCTCTCCCCTGCAAAAATTGGTACTTATTTCATCAACCTCTCTGATAATGAGGAGGACAACGCGCGAGCACAGGTCCAAATTCTTTTTAATTAACACATTTTAAAAGGTAAATTCCTAAAATTGGATCATAGATGGATGCGTTCTTAGGAACTGTTCGTAAAGGAGGCTCGAACAAAGAAGGAAAAGGGTCTCTCGTACACCACACTGAAAGCTCTTGCGAAAAATGGTCCTGAAGAACTCTTCCTTGTCTACGCTACTATCTACGGAGCACTGAAAGCAGTTAGTCCATGCTGGTGCTGTCTCTGTCTCGCCCTCTCTGTTTTCAGCTTGAATTCGAACGCACCCGACGCGTATTCCATGACACCAAGGAGAAAGTACCCCAGGTCAAACAATAAAATAAATATTCAAAAAAAAATTCTTTGGAGTTAAAAAATTTTAATTTAGGGAGCTGTTGTTGTCACTTTCGACCGCGTCCGCGTCAATGAGATGGCCAGAACTCCCGATCAGCAATTCTTCGTCACGCCTGTGTCTGGAGGTTCGTGTTACACAATCCTTTTGCATTTTTTATGCATTCAAATGGTAATATTTGAAATGCATATTCGAATACATCAGGTTCTGGAAATGTCCTGGCTGCGATGAAGCGCTGCAGCTCTAAGACTGGTCCACTCTCAAAGGTCATCAAATATGTCGCTGTGAACTGTCTCGATCAGGTTATGATGTTTCTCTGCTTGGTAAGCCTAAGTTCCTTCCTTCTCTTAGCTCATCCCTGTCGAATCTCATCATCTGTACACCGTCTCGGACAAGCCACAGAAGGATCTTCTTCCGATTCCAATGGAAATGCTCAACGCATGTGTCGGTACGTCTCGATTACTCTTCTTATCGATAGACTAGGCTAACACGTATACTCTAGATGCGTTCATGGAGGCAATCTCTGTCCAGAATGGAGAGAAGAACGGGCTGGAAGCCTCGGTTTGCGCGATCTGGGCGCACTACTGGACCTACATTACGTCAGTGTCTCTATTCTTTCACTTTGTGTTAGGCGACTTCAGGCACCGAGTGGACTCCGGCCATGTAAGCTGAAAGTACTGCTAAATGCAGTTTGTTGACTAATTCTTTATTTGAGTAACTGTTTCTGCTGTTTGATTGATCTTTTATTTTGCTACCTCGTTAAATTTGGGTATTTTTACAACAATTTTGAAGTTAATTACTCTAATTGTTGGAAGTTGATAATTTTGATGTTAAGTAGCAACTCGCAATATTATAGGCTATGCAATTCCTAAGAAATCACCAATAATCACGTATTTATTGCTTATTTCCGCATCTGATAAAATATACGACGAATGCCTAATAACTTGAAATTGATTCCTAATGAGGCCGTTTTGAAGCCTTACGACGTATTTTTGAACCTATCTTAGTGACATCAATACTCGAATGAGACCTCGTAAGGTCTCAATTCGATATTATTAGGGGCAAGTCAGAGTACCAGAGGAGGAAAAAGGAGAGAAGCAGAGGGACGAGGAAAAAGGAGAGAAGAAGAGGGACGAGGAAAAAGGAGAGAAGAAGAGGGACGAGGAAAAAGGAGAGAAGCAGAGGGACGAGGAGCTGCGAGAGAAGCAGAGTAGTAAGATAAGCACAATCGCTACAAGCAAAGACATGTCCTTAAAGCCCACTTCGGAAGCCACAAAAAACACAAAGCGGATGATTTTTCAGGTTCTGGTGACGACTACGGTTTTACTCTTACAATATATCATTGTATTCAGTTCGTGCACAAGAGCTCTTGAAGAAGAAGTTTGTTGATGCGGAGAGAAATAGAAGGAAGGAAGAAGCGTTGGGAAACAAGGGAATGGGACCAGCAGTCTATAGACAAATTGAGAAGGGCGCGGTTTTGAAGAAGAAAATGGAGGCGAAGGAGAAGGAAAGACTAATTGGCGTTATGAATATTAATCCTTTGGAAGAAGTTGAGGTTGGTTAGAACTATGACAATGCCTAAATGAATGAGGAATGGTTCAGAAGTGCATGGACAGGCCTGTGCCTGAGGCCCCTTCCTGTGCTCCGATTAGGAAATCTGCTGCTCCAGGGTTAGAGCTTCTTTCTTTAGTCAATTGTCTGTAGAGATCTCTGTTATGTGCAGGGGTGCTAGCCCTTGTTTCGAGCACTGTTTCTCCTCGTCATCTCCTACACATACTTTACCAGGTTCTTTTTAGTCTTAACCACATGCTGCATTTCAACGTGAGTTATGGAATGCATTGTAGATGCCGCGGGTCCTCGAAAACTGCTCCATTCAGTGGATGTCCAAGCATCATGGAGACGTGCTCGGCCGACTAAACGGTCCTATGCCGACGCGGCTGTCTCTCCTCCTGACTTCCAATCTAAAGTCATACCTTGCGAGGCAGTTGACCCCAGGTCACTTCACACTTCTGTGTCCTCGATGCATTGAAGCTCCTTCTTTGGGTCGTTCCCAGTGGCAATGCAGAATTACAGTGCAAAGGGCACTTGAACTCTCCACTTGCTCGGCGATTTTTGTTCTATCTAGCATTGTCGGGGACCCACGAATTCGTCCACGAGAAAAGGGAGTGGACGCGTGGCTTCCAGCTTCGTCTCAACAAGGCGATTCGAACTTTAGATTCTAGTGTCATGACAACTCTTACATACTAACAGTGCAAAAACATGTCATACTATTTCCTTGTCCCACTCAAGAAATCGCTTTACTAAGTGAGACTTTCCTCGTATAGCAGGTGCCTCTGCCCGTTCCTTCTTCCCTTCCTCTTCGCTAACGGAATGCTGTCCCTCAAGCCTTCCTCCTTTCGTGCCTCCGAAGGATTTTCTACCGGTTTCTACTGCTTTATCTTCTGATCCAACTCCTTCCACTGCTTCCTCAAGACGCGTCACATTCAACTCAGTCCATCTTCCGGGCATCAGGGAATTGGCAAGAAACACAAATATTTAATGTATTTCTAAATATGTTTACAAGTAAGATGTCTGAGTGATTTGATTGGTGGCATGTTTAGCAGGAGCAGAAGACAAACGCGGAAGAGAGTCGAAAGAGGGCTGCTCCTGACGATGCCGACGCGGCTGGTCGGTTTCATTATCGTTTCAACATTTTCAATCCTTCATTTTATCTATTCATCTGATTCATTACAGCTCCGAAGAAGTCCTGCCTTAAAAAAGTGCCGTGCTTTAGCCCTAAGGTTGCTTTTCTTACTTCGTCTTGTTATCGCTTCTTCATTTACAGCCCTTATTTCGACTATTTTCACAGAATTCGGAAAAGAAGGAGTGGCCGTCCGCCAGCGGGGAATCCCTGCTGAACAAAGCTGGGATCTTCGGCCTTTCTACAGTCAATTCCACTACGAATGTCGTTGATGCATATTTATTTTCCATTTTGTTATATCATGAATGCATATTAGAATGTAAAGGAAACGAAGGTAAAAGGGAGAGAAGATGCAAGATGGTATGCTAGAAGTCCTCTCTTGCAGCGGACGGTCGGGAGTGCCCCGCTCTCTCGAGTCGCTGCCTTATCGCATGCCAACATCCCAAATCGCATTCTGCCGGCGCAGCCAGGACCTCGTACTCCTCTAGGCGCCTCTAGGGCGCAGCCAGGCCCTCGTACTCCTCTAGGCTCCTCTAGGCGCCTCATTTCGAACATTCGGTATTTCCAGCAGCGTTGTGTTGATGTCATTCCTTCACTCTGCGATTGTGTTTCTACTTATGTTTTAGGAGAAACGTATTCGATTGCTGAAGTTGCTGGTGACTGATTTAGCGGGACGCAGCTCTCTCTTTCCCCGATCCGGCCCGGACTATCCAAGAAATCAATGCCGTTTCCCTGTTTGTCGTTTTGCTGTTTTATCAGAAAATTGCTCACCTTGGCCTGTCATTTTTGGGTCCGATCTACCAGGTTATTTGGCTTCAAATTTTCTGCTTATTATTGCAGGTCGAGATGCAACGCGAAGAAGCGAAGAACAAATACGCTGCCCGAGAAACCTTTCCTATTTGGAAATGGATTTGCTTAGTCAGCATCGTTCTCTCTCTCTCTCTCTCTCTCTCTCTCTTCATCTTTCTTTCTCTCCTTCTCTCTCTCTTTCTCTCTCTCTCTCTTCCTCCTATCTCTCTCTCACCCTCTCTCCCTCCCCCCTCTCTCCCTCCCGCCTCTCTCCCTCCCCCCTCTCTCCCTCCCTCCCTCTCCCAATCCCTCTCTCTCTTTCTCCTTTTACAGAGGGAAATTATATCCCAGTATGGTGCCATGGCTTTGACCCGTCGAAGGTGAAGTATCCATTCGATACTGCTCCAGAGAACGCTCACTTCTGGCCAATTGTGCAGATGGCCGATGGCAGTGATTACAAAAGGTTCAACCCCCCCCCCTCCCCTGCCATGTACTTTCTCGTTCATTCCAGCGGCTCCGAGTGGGAGTCGGCCGATGCAGTGAATCTACTGCGCGATAATTTCTTCTATGCTACCAAGCTGCGATCTTTGGTTAATTGATAGCCGGGGTGGCATGCTTGATGAAGTGCTGAACAAGGTACGGCGCAAGACTCCAGGCCGTGGGGTTTAACACGGCGCATGCACCGACACTGGCTTGATGTAGTGTTAGCTGAGACATGGGAGTAGGCTGTGTTCTCTTTAACTGCACTTTGGGTGCAGTAACTGATTTGCCTCCTTTAGCCCGGATTCAACAAAACGGTAGAAGTGGCCGAAATATTGGCCAGTTGGTATCAATGTAGCTTTGCAAACTTATTTTGTAACATAAATGTGAAGGAGGTGGCATCGTTTTCGTTTAGTTGATCCAGCAAAAACGATCCACTCAACTTCACTTCTTCCTAGATTAATAACTTCTGGTTTCTTAGCCTTCTCCATTTTTCACCATTGTTTCCTTTTTCTCATTTATCACATTGCGGGCTGTGAAGACAAGGGTCACTGATGGAATCCCGCGAACAGAGTGGGAATTGGTCGAAATGTGAAAGAAGAAGGGGCAGCAGAAAGGAGCTTATCTTCCGACGTGCTCCAGATAATTGTGATGATATAGAAAGAATGCCTTGCAGCTGGGGGCATCCGCGCGTCTCCCCAATGGCAGAAGCCATTCTTCACGGTACGAGCAGGCGTTTAAAGAGAGAAGGCCGCCGACTTCGCTTGGCAGATTCTCCTTCCGCCCTGGCTTCCTCCGACAGTTCAGCAGCCAAACTTTGTCAGTTTCTTCTGTTCCTCCCAATAGTTTATCGAGCAAGTCACTTCTGTCTGCCGTCTTCTAGGGAAGGTTTTGGCATAAATGATTATCACCTCGGCTTTTTCAAAAGTAACCATGCTAGACCATATTTCACTCTCCATGGCAGGGAGTTAAAATAATGCACACTATTTCTTTCATTTCTCTGATCAAAATTTGAAATGTTTCGGTTCTCGGCACGATTTCGCTTCAAGGGAATCTTGAAATACTGTCTTAATAGCTCTTTACTTTAAAGAATTTTTTAAATTAACTATGTCGGGTTTGAAACATGATCAAAATCAGTCTGATTCCAATGCTAAATGCGAATAATATTTCCGTCCTGTATTCGAAACAAACCTATTGCTAACATTGAGAAGAAGCTGCTTATAATAGGGGGTCCTACGCAGTCTATAATACTATCATGATACGAAAAAAGCCGCAATAGGGTTTAATTGCGAGCCCTTGCCCTAGCATTCACTGGCGATGCATGTTGCGACATAGATGGGTTGTCCCATTTGAAAGAACTGATAAAAGAATTCAGGGAAGAAGCGAAGGCCATGGACCGATTCGCGCAGAATCGAGAGAATGAAATGAGAAAGGAGCTGGCCAGACAATCGAATGGAGCAGTACAATACGATGAGGCAGGGGAGGGCGCCATCGACAACATCTTGAAGTGGAGGAGGAACTGGCGCCGTCAGTTCTCTCTTCTCTCGTCCACCCGCCCTCCTCTCCCATTCCAGATAAGCCTACCCTTCGCATGATGACTGAACTACACATGGTCGACAGTTACAGTCTGCCTCGGGAAGAATGGGGAGAACTCAAGCGATCGGTTAGGGAGAGATGCAGAGAGAGAGAGAGTAGAGAGGGAGACAGAGATGCTTGCTTGAGGTGCCGGAGTCGTGGGTGCGTGTTGATGAGCATTTCTTCCTCGGGGTGAACGAACGGAAGGATTACATAGTGTCCCTCCTCAACTACTTCAACGAGGCCTACAGTGAGCGCAGACCGCCAGACAGCGTCTACTTGCCGCGGAGAGAGATCTTCTGGCAGGTTCGCTGTGTTGCTCTCTTTCGCTATTCCCGCTCATGCAGTTGTCTAAACTAGTATCTTGTATTTGGCAAGAAGGTATGGAGTTATTAAAATGCCACATTTAATGCCGACTTTGAGTGTTGTATTGTAAATGTTTCTACTAGTGAAGTAGAAGAGTGGAGGAAGACTTGTATTTTTAGTTAGCAGCCTTCAAATCTGCTGAGCTGTACATAATTAGAAAGAGTCCGTGGAATCGAATGCATCTCTCGAAGAAGTTTCACGAGTTCCTGATCTCTCGCTCCCGTAAGAGACGGAGAATCTGAAGAAGGTTGTATCTCCCTCTCCCTCTCGGGTTACTCGAATTCCTCTCTTGGTTCAGGTCTTGATTGGAAAGGAGAGCCTTGCTGAGTGTATGAGTAACTCTGACTTGGCTGAGGCCGAGCAGAGACTCTGGCCCTGGCTGCTGGCTTGGCTCCATTCTTTCTTCCGTCGTATTCGTCCGTCTTTATGTTTACTATTCTTTTTCCTTTAAACCGCGCTTTTATAAAAAAAAAAAGGAGCTTTTAACAAATGCTTATTCTTGAGCCTCGTTTACTCGACTGGGGCTGAATGAAGAACTGAACACTGCCTTCGAACAAGAAATCAACCTGCCCGTGTCTCGCCGCGAATACTATGAAAAGTAAGTAGGGGCTGTGCTGGGTGTTGCTGGTTTCATTCAATCTTCCTAGGGTGGCGGAATTTGGCGGTGGATCCCCATCTCTCTTCCAATGAGGACATCCGTGTCGTCAGTGCTCCCACTAAGATTCACCAATTCTCTGCATAGCATGTCTTCGTAATTATCAGTGTTCTTTTTACGCTTTGATCACATTTCTACTCAGCGTCGCTTTTAATCACGACGATCAGCATTTTAGGGATGCGCTTGATTTTTCTTCCGTTTCCATTATGCAATTGCAGATTGTTGTACATATGAAAATATTCGTCCCGAGCGTTGTAGGGAACGGGAATGTAGCGTGTAGGTGGATCATGCTAGGTAATTATTTGCGAATAAATTTGTTCTTATAGAAGAGAGCTGGAACTACTGTGCAAATTTCTTTGCTTTGTACTAGAACATTTAGGTTTTGGAAGCGTTTTGTCTGCTTTTTTCATTACTGCTGAATGTTTTAGTTCTTTGATAACTGGATTCTGTTCGGATTTCTGTGTAATAAGCTGTTTCTCGTATTGCCTATTCTTTCTGGACTGTCGTTTTTGAAGAGAAGACGGAAGAATTTTTTAAATATTAATTATATTTCGATAAATAAGCTGCGAGAGGATTGATTTGACTGCATTTGCATATGACGAGTCCGATGCTTTTAAACTTATCTTGAAGGGCGAAGCACGTAGTAAATCTGTTCGCGGTCCATATTTGTGAATGGGCAGTCTGATGCAGTCCTGGGTGTTTTCGGGCAACTTGTTTGTTGTTGGTATAAGTCGAACGTGTCTTTTTGGGAGCTCGCGGAAGTTCTCGCGAGATGTCGAGCCAGCAGGAATGGGTTCGCTTCTTCGAGTTGGCCGGCATTCCTCACGGCATAGCCAGCAGGTTTCCTCTAATTCCTTGCTCGTTTGAAGTATGGCCAATGAATAGAATGTGTTGTCTTAGTCTCTTACTACATCTTCGTCCTGAAGAATTGTGATTGCCAGATATGCTGCGAGCTTCGCGAGTAATCGAATGAGCCGGGACATGCTCCCCGATTTGGACAAGGCGACTCTCGCTGAACTCGGAGTCACTGCTGTCGGAGATCAGGTTATAACGAGATGGAAAATGAAAACATTCAAGCGTTATCTAAAAGGGAAGAGATTACTTTTATCCTTCTTTTCTTCTTTGAAAATTGTGAAGTGATATTATTGCATCAGCTGGCTATTCTCCGACGGGCCCGCGATAGTGGAAGAGCGAATGGTAAGCAAGCGGAGACAAGCCGACAGATTCGACAGAGGATCAGTGCTCCCGGTAGAGAGAGAGAGAGAGGAGAGAGAGAGAAAGAGACGGTGACTTCTTTTAGAAAACACCTCTGAGATGGATGTGAGCTGCGCCTCCTCTCATCGAAGAGGGAAGCCTCCTCCGGATCAACACGAGATTTATCATGTCCGCATGCCTAAGGTTTTACTCAGAGATTATCATATTCTTAATTTCTCTTTTATAAACATAATTATTACCAAAAGTAAATGAAAATTAAATAAAACTATGCTTGACTTTCTTACAGGGAACGACGGCAAAAACTCGGCAGATTATGATGAACGCAGAGAAGATGCGTAGAATGGGTTTGTCTGTCTTTATCTATCATATGTATTTTGGGACTTTCGTTATATTACCTTCCGCTGTGATCTTTAAAAAAATTTTAATTTTGTTGTTCCGATTAAAGGCCTTCTGAAGAGAAGTACAAGTGGAGTGCGACAGGCAGGGCGTACTGTCCTTTCTGTCAAGGAACAACGAGAACGTCAGAAAGATCTTGCTCTTTTTGCTCTTCTTTTCGCTTTCACTCTCCCTTCTTTGACTTCAGAGGTGTCCTCGAGTACGGATCGTTTTGGTGGTCTCCACTCTGATCGTCTGCTCTCCGTTCAGTCTGGCCGCGTATCTAAGAAGTACTTTGTCTTTCTCTTTTCTCTGCTCCCTCTCCCTGACACTCGCTGTTCAGCCGAATCCCTGTCGGGGGGAATGGCGGTCTCTTCTCCGCGGCAGTGGCGGCCACTCGGAACGGCCAAAGGAAGGGCGCGGGCGGCCGCGGCCAACTCCCGCGGGTCACTCTCCGACTCGCCGGCAGAGTCAGCGGAACAGCACAGCGTGTTGGCTTTCTCTCTTTTTGTTTGTATTTATTCTGCATTATCATTTCGAATGTGAATATTGCCTAAACGATCTTCGTTCAGACAAGAATCGTGCAAGAAGGAGAAGAGTACGAGGATGAAGACGAGGAGGATGCAGAGGGTGTCTATGTGGGAGAAGAGGATGAGATGGAGTATGGGGAGGACGAGGCAGAGGATGAAGATACCATCGGGCATCTTGAGGTTTTCCAGCTTATTTCCTTTTTTGCTGGTTGAGTTTTTTGCCTGATCTTTTATTTTATACGTTCAATTTGAGGATGACTTGTTGGATGACGAAGAGGAGGAAGGCCTGGTCGTGGTGAGACCAGAAGGGGGAAGCAGAGTCAATACCGTATACCGAGGTCGCACCACCGGCCCCACTTCTTCCCGTCGCGTCAAAACTAGGGTTCAACGAGCCGGAGGACGAAGATTTACTGGAGGTGGAACGAGCATCTTTGAGAGGGTCTCTTTGTGAACTTTCTATCGAATACTCCGTGGTACCATGAGCATCTTCCAATTCATTCGTTATTATTCTGATATCATATTTATTTTCACTATGGGAACATTTACCAAATGTGTTTTTTTTTTACAATTGTAGTGAATTTGAACTTGCAGACTTAGTCTCTTTTTTTATACTCAGCTATACAATGTTAAATAAATTTTTAAAGAAAATATTTTACTGTGCAAATCACCGGCTTGTTTTCACCTTCGAGAAAATAGCTATTTTGACCTACGAAACATAGCCAACTAGATACACTGGATGTATACTTACAGTACACTCTTGTTATCTCGGTGACAGTCCCCATGCTCTCTTACCACGGTATTTTCCATTCCCCCATTTTTTTTACAACAACAGAGTCCTGTAGATGACACGAACCAATTATCTAATTGGATGGCGCTTTCTGCTGTCTGTCATGTGGCTATTCTTCCTCGTTTCCTCTACCTCCGTCTCTTCCTCACTCTCTCTCTCTCTCTCTCTCTCATTCCACTGTCTTTCTCTGTCTCCTCTCGCTCTCGGACTATGCCATCTCCCTAAATGGCTAGGCGCCAAATGCATGGGCATTTATGTCCACTTCTGACTCTTTCGTTTTCGCATCACTCAGTTAAAGCTTCTTTCCTCCAGTTCTCACCCTCTCTATTTTATTCTCACTCACAATTTCATTCTCTCGCTCCTTCTCTCTACTCTCTATCTCTCACCTATTTCTCTCTTCTTGCGTTGTCGAATAGAAAGACTTCACACATCACTGCACCTGCGCATTTCGTTCATCTTCAGCTATTTATCCCTTCTTTTTAACTAACTTTTATCGTTTTCACTTGAGTTAATTTTTTCCCTTTATAGTGAAGCGCATTCTATCGAAATTAATCTCAGTGTTCCCCGCTTTCTCTGTTTCCTCTCATCTTTCACTATTTCTCTCTTCTCTCTCTCTCTGCCGATTCTCTCTCTCCTACTGCCCATCATGGATGGAGTAATAACACGACTTGGCTCGTCAGCTATTTCCTGCATGCTTAATAGTCAGTAAGCCTGACTTTCTTTAGCAGGCATAGAGATCGTGGAGGCTGAAAAGGATGAACGGAGAGGGAAATGGAAGGTAGATTGAGAGAGAAAAAGAGAGAGAAAGAGGGAGAACGAGAGAAAGAAAGAGGGAGGGAGAAAAAGGAGTGCGATTCCGACTACGAGATGGTCGACTTCCTCCGTAAGCCTGCCGCGGCATCCGCGCAGATTCTGCTTTCATTCCCGAACTCCCATTCCTGCACCCTCTCTCTCTCTCTCTCTCTCTCTCTCTCTCTCTCTCTTTCTCTGTCTTTCTCTCTCAATTAGCTTTTGTTTCCAAATGTATCCCCCTCTATCTCCATACATTTTTCTCGTTCGTTTTCCCTCTTTCGTCTCGCCAGTCATTCTCTCATTGCTCCTCTGAATCACCATTCCCATTCTTCCAGCCTGGTTACCTTCTTTTCATCTTTACGTCGCTAGTAATCGTTACAAGGTTCATCATCCGTTGCTTTCATCTTTCACTTTCACCCCTCTTCTCACTCTCTCATAGCTCTCTCTCTCTCTCTCTCTCTCTCTCTCTCTCTCTCCCTACCCTCCATTCTCTCTTAACCGTTCCTGGCAGTAGTTGTTTTGGCAGCCTGAACCGTCCTCCGTGAGTCCAGCTCACTCTCCAATTATGCATCTGCCCTGGCTGGCCTTCGTTTTGTCGTCTTCGCCTGCTCTTGGCAGTCTCCTTTCTGCTCCCGTCACTTCCATCGGCTGTCACTGTTGATAAGCGGCGCTGCTCCCTCTACAACTCACATGCTTATACTCTCTCTATCTCTCTTAGCTCTCTCTAGCTATCTCTCTCTCTATCTCTCTCTCCCTCTCTCAATCTCTATGTCTCTCTCTGGCTTTCTCTACCGTCCACCTTTCCTATTCCTTCACACCCCCCACACTGGCGTAATTGGTATAACGAATTTTTGTTACTTTGCCACGGGGAACACTTACAGGAAGCGCAAAAAGGCCGCTCGCTCAGCTTCGATGTTCTTTCGAGGTCGGTTGCTGCTTAGAAAATACAAGTAATAAATGCCTGCTCGTTTGAGAGAAGGAAATGTTCCTATTCCTTTCATGAGATGTCCGCTTCTCTTTCTAACTAGAAACTCTGCTATCTTTAGCTTTCTTTTCTTTCTTCTTCTTCTAGTTTCTCTCGGGCACTCACGGCTATTATTTATTATTCAAATCAGATTATCTAAAAGGATGTGCTTCGTGGAAGCGAAGTGAGGAGATTTTGTTCACTCAGGTAGAGAAGAGTTGCGGAGAATTGGAGAGAGAGA
>CALZFC010000019.1:370000-377500 GCA_945643635.1 Allodiplogaster sudhausi | reverse complement strand
ACGACGCAGAGTTCATGAATGGTTAACTTACTTCTCTCCGTATTTCTAAGAATCCGCTCTTTCATTGTGAGCTGAGTAGAATGAGCGGTGTCCTTGTCTCAGGAGGTGAAGAATGAAGAGAAGGAGAAGTGAGGATGGCCCGCTCAGTTGCCCTCCCGCCACTGTCTTCTCCTCTTCCACGAGAGGCTAGAGCGAGCTCTTTCCTCGTCCACTCTTTCGTTATAGATTTCATGGCCCAATCTCCATTTTATCGTCGCTAGGATGGCTGCCACAAACCGAAAAATAGGAATGTTAACTTGTCTGTTCTGCATTTGAATAATGTTATAAAGAGCGAAGTGGTAAAATGGCATCAATCTCTTTTATCTGTACGTAAATGACAAATTCCTCTTCGCAGTTGGCCTCGTCAAGAAACTGCTGGAGATTTCTTCTGCTCCTTCCAATTCTGGCGTCGCCCGCTGGTTGGAATTCCATTCTTCTTTGATCTCTTTGGTGTCTCATTTTATTTGCTCAGACTATCTTTATCATATGTGCTTCCCCTTTAAAAAAGTATTAGACTTAGTTAATTTGTCTTCTTCTGTTGAACACTGAAGGAAAAACGAACTTGTGAACTTCTCTCATTATCTCACTCCTAATTACCTTGTTAATTCCTTTCTTCTTAGTTGCCTTCTCCGAAAAAGAAGATAATTCAGTTCGATCGTCCCTCCATCATTTCTTTCTCTTCTGGCATTTCTTCTCTTCTCATTTGACCCTTCTTAGCCTCTTCTTCCATTACGTTAAAATGAGTAAGTGAAGGCAGAAAGAGGCAACTGGAGGTGCTCTTTGCTTCTCTCGTTTCTCTTCTTCATCATGCTCTCTCCTCTTCTGATCTCTCTTCTCGCCTTTTATTCAGTGCTCCCTTCAATTCCTTGGTGAGGAAGGGCAAAGGAGGGCAGTTGCATTCAGAGGATCGCCTCATTGCCTTCAAATAGAGCGAAGTACGAAAGTGGTGGGTGAGAAAAAGAAATTAAAAAGGCTAAGAAAAACTTTAGCGAGGGAGCGAGTGAGACTGGCAAAGAAAATCGGTGTAAATAATGATGCTATTTACCTATGGCGTAGAAATGTAGACTGGCTGGATATTTAGATACCTATTTATCATGCCATCCGGTAGCTAATCTTTTTGTTCTCTGCTAAGAGATCTCTAATTACGACTATGCAAGCATACCAGCCTCATCGTCTGTCTCTTTAAGTCTCTCTCTCTCTCTCTCTCTCTCTCTCTCTCTCTCTCTCTCTCGCTCTCCCTCTCTATCCATCTTTCTTTCGTCCTCTCCTTTTTCTCTGTCTTCACTTTCCCTCCTCTTCTATATAGCTTCTATTCTCTTTTTTCGTAATGACTTCTGCTGTCTGTGGCATTCACAGAGGTGCGCGTCACTCGTTAAGGAAGATACAGGATAAATACTTCCTTCCTTTCATTACTTGCTTTTTGCTCTCTCTACTCTTCTACCCTTCTCACCCTCTCCTTACCTTCTGTCTCTCCTTCTCTCTCTCTCTCTCTCTCTCTCTCTCTCTCTCTCTCTTTCTCCCTCTTCCTCATTTCTGGGCAGGTAGCCAGGAGCAGGAGGCGGTTCCCTTGAAGCAGCTCACTCTCGTACATATTTCATGGTGGTAGTTGTGCACTGCCAAGCATGGCAGATATGGCCAAGTGGAGAGAGGAGCGAGAGAGCATGACAGAGTGAGAGAGGTAGGGATGCAAGTATGAACGGGGAATGGAAACAGAATGAAGGATACTGGCAGGGCAGGGGATTCTCTCTTTCTCTTTATCTCTCTCCCCCGCTTTCTCTCTCTTTTCTCTCTCTCTCTATCCTCTCTCTCTCTCTCTCTCTTTCTCTCTCTCTTTCTCCCTCCCTTCCTCTCACTCGCTCACTCTTGACGAAGAGAAGGAAATCCAGGAGAAGGCCAAGTAGATCGACTAGCACTTTCTGTCTACTTGAGTTTATCATCCCAGGCGAAAGAACAACAGATCAAGAATCGTCTCTCTTCATTAAAAACCCTCTACATCTTGTAATATAACCTCGAACGAGGAAAAATGAGGGAAGAGATAGCTAGGACGACATACAACTGGAATTTTTAGGCATTCTGGAACGAGAAGCCTTTCTGAGTACGGTAGGTCAGTGATGACAGAAAGTGTCATGGACAGAGAGTTGGAATGGATAATTGGAGAGTAGATTGGGCTGTCGTGGCAAAGGAAGTAGCTACTCAGTCAATTCCACTTCAGGGAACAAAGAATGACAATTTCATTCCCAAGTTAAATGTGACAAGGAGCGTTTCATTAATAACTTCCTCAGCTCTGCGAAGACCCACTCATTGGACTTCTTTCTTCAACCATATTACACTTTGCTACTAATTTGCAATTTATACCTTCTCTCGCTTCTCCCTCTCCCTCTCCCAAGCTCCTCTCTCTCTCTTTCTCTCTGTCCTGTCTCTCTCTCTCTCTCTCTGTCTCTCTCTCTCTCTCTCTGCAGCAAGTCTCCGCTGTCTGGAGGGAGCAGACTGTATTACTCACGCGTCATGCACTGCGTGTGAGGGAGTGGCGTGCACTCGGATAACTTCTCTGAATCCGGAGGAAAACCGGCACATGGCTCTGACTTGCATTCCATACGACACCAGGTTTCGTGTTCATTTACAGTCTTTGGGAAGAATTATGTTTAAGAAAAATAATAATTTAAAGAAAAGGATTAAATGCCTGTCGGCTCAGTGGTCACTGAGGGTTTGAGATGCTTACCCTAAACATAATTATGTGCTTCGACCGTGCCACAGATGGAACACTTTTCCTAATATTGGTACCCTTATTTTCGAAGCAAAACATGAAGCACTCAGTCTAAGGTATCTTTCCATGCGAAAGAACCACTTAGGAGAGCGGGAATGCTTGACCACTTCAGATTCGTAGAAACATGAAAGTACCTGGCAAGGGGCACTGAAAAGAGAGTAGGAAGAGAGTTGAGAAAGATCAGGAGAAGGAGAGATACAGACGGCGAGAGAGGTGGTGAGAAACAGCAGGGAAGACGAGAAACAGAGAGTGAGATAGCATTGAACAAAAAAAAGATATATTGAGAATGAATATTGGCGGATTGAGTAGAAAAGATGTGAAGGACGTTCATAATGACGAACAGCCCCAAGTGGTGAGATGCTAAATATATGACTTCCTCAGCACAGTTCGAATCTCCTCTCTCATCTTTCTATATATTCGTCTCGCTCTCTTCCTCTCTCCCTGTCTGACTCTCTCTTTTCTCTGTCTCTCTCTCTCTCCCTTTCTCTCTGTCTCTCTCTTTCCCTTTCTTTCTCTCTCTGTCTCTCTCCCCTTTATCTACAGAACCCTGCCCACGGCGTCTCTGGAAGTGGGCGGCTGTCGTCTGGTTGGGCAGCGTGAAATGTGCATCTGCTACGAGGGAGATTACTGTAACTCTGTGGATGTCGCTTCAGGACGCAGCTACTTCTTGGCCGCCGTTGCTCTTCCCGCTCTCCGATTTCTTCTTCCACCTTTACAATAAAGTCATTTGCCTACCAACAATTTAATTTATTATTAGAAAACTCTATTATTTTTCTATGAATAATATGTCTAATTCTTCTAATTCAAGTGTGAAATTCGTTATTATATGTGTGCCAAGATGCAAGAACAACCTGAAGATTCTGCCATAACTTGACTTCTCTGATCTCCTTGTCCCTGTGGCTGCTTCATCCTCTCTCCACTTTCCTCTTACAAGTGCCCCTCATATCGTCACCGGTGATTCAGTCTTTCCTCGAGAAGGCAATTCTTCTTCTTCTTCGTAGACGATCAAACGTACTGCTTGTCATATCTCATTTGATGCCTCTTTTAGCCTTGCATTCGGAGGCGATCGTAAATGAAAAAAAGATTGGCTACCCTCCCGCATAAAGTTATCCACTTGAACTCGTTGCAAATTTGAGATTTTTCAAGGTGACTATGGCGTTGCCGAACAGGGGCGGGAATTTGAAGGGGTTTGAAAGGGGCGGAGAGGTGGAATAGGAAGAGGGGGCAACTGAACTGGTTGAAGATCATGCACTCTACTCGGTATTCCTCAGCTTAGAACGAGTGAGTGAACAAACAGAAGAAGTGCCAAGATGAAGAAACTTCCTCGTTCTCTTTCTCTTGCATGCTTCCTCGCACTATCCTCTTTCTCCTATTCATATTATACTTCCTGTGCCCAATCCGAATCAATTCCAAGAGAAGATGGCCAGGCGTGACAGCTGGTTGTGGTTGGTTGTGTGGATGACGCTCTCGCTCGAGTCCATTGCCGTGTCCCTGGAGGCGTACAATGCCTGCTTCACCCACTCGGCCGACCGGGCCCTTCTCGGTGCTGCCTTCGCTGCTCCTCCAACTCGCGATCTCCCGCAGTGCCTCAACATCTGTCTCAAGCGACCTCAGTGCAGGCAAGTATTTATTAACTAATGTCAAAATCGCTCGTCAGGAAATGTGATTTGTTGGCTTACAAAAGCTCATATTTTTCATGCAAATCATCTTCTTCCTTTAGATCGGTGCTATTCTACCGGAATCGCAATATCTGTGTCCTCAACAGCTACACGAGAGAGCAGCGACCGAGCGGTTCTCGCCTTTTTAATTCTTTTATAGGATTTGTTTGATGATCCGCAGTCTACAACATTCGACAGATAATAGTACTTAAGGTTATGTGAACACGAGAACCGAGTACGAGAGAACTGACTACTTCGAACGCATCTGCTATGGTTCGATTCTTTTGACAGCAAAGTCTTCCTAATCACGTCGTTGCTCTCTCAGATTCGAAGAGTTCAGCAGTTGTCGCTCGTTCGGTAGAATCAACTGCATCCACTGCTTGTTTTCACGTAACTAAAGGAAAGGTTAGGAAAAAAAATTACCGAAAAGTCGTTCACGATATATGAATCATCTTATTCATTTTCCAACAGTTTCATCACATAGATTATGAATATGCATATGCACAAAAAAAGTTTCGCATTCAAGTATTAAGCACTTGAAGGTGCAACTTTTAAATCAAATTGAAAACTTTTTATATGCATGGTTATTAAAAATAACTCAGTAACCGTATCCAATCAATTAAAATTAGCTTCAAAGTTTTGATTCTTCTTATAATTTACTTGAGGTTCTAATTGGCGTTATCGATCAGCAGCTTCAAGGGGTGATTTCCTTGAAGAAATGCGCGCGAGCTTGTCAACAGGCGAAGAGGAGAAGTGGAATAGTCTGCAAGGCTGCCATGTACTACCAGAAGGAGAAGGTCATTCCTACTCTCTCTCTCTTGTTCCCTCTATCTCTCTCTCTGTCTCTCTCTCTTCTTTCTCTCATCTCTTTCTCTATCTCTCTATCTCTTGCTTTCTCTCTCTAGCTCTCTTCCTCTGTCTCTTTTTCTCTCTCTCTCATCCTCTCTCTCTCTCTCTCTTTCTCTTTCTCTTTCTCCCTATCTCTCTCTATCCTTCAGGAATGTATTCTGGCGTCGGCCAACAAGTCCGACATGCCGGATCTCTTCACCGACGATGAAAATTCCGCGTACATCGAGAATTCGTGTTATGACAAAGAAGAGACAGACTCGGCAACTCTAGTACTCTTATTTCTCATTCCCTCTCACTTCTTTATCTTCGCTCTACTATTCTTTTCTCAGTCGGAGAAAGGGGGGACATCGCCCCAATTGCCATCTCTGCCTCCTTCGACCGAAGCGCGGAAGCAGGCGCAGCCCTCCGAAGACGACTGGAGTTCCTTCTTCGCTGAGGCCGACCGAATCAACAATCAGATCAGCCATGATCTCTCCACCATTGGTCTCTACTTATGTTGTTGCTCAAGAATCAACATTCTATTAGTCCTTCACGAACTCTTTTAATAAGAAATAAATCAGAAATATATGAATAATTTCGCTCTAAGAGACTTCTCCGGTCACTTCTCCTTCCACTTCCTTCTCGAGTGACCCCTCCACGCCATCTCCTCAATCTACCCTTGCCACGGAGATGAAGGCGACAACAGTATCCAAGCCAAGCAAGCCGAAACTTCCTGATAACCTCGCGCTGCCCCAACTCGTCTCTTTCACTGGTCCATTCTTCTATTTGAAGTGAAGCTAAAGAGAGAATATTTTTGTAAGAGAATTCCTTTAAAGTCCGGTGCTCTTCCGCTGCAGATCCTTCTTCTTTTCCAACTCCTCCACCTCTTCCAACACCACCTCCCCATTCTTCTCCTTCAACATTCTCTACTTCTCTTCCTTCACGTCCTTTCTCTCCTTCTTATCCATCTGCACCACTGGAATCTTCGGGATATGTTCAGGCTCCAAAGTGTGTAAACATACATATGTACATATGTATGTACATATTTCATTCCTGAACATCTAAATATATTTATCATATTTTAGTTGATGTTTTATTCCCTTTTTAATTGAAAGCAATATGGATTAATGTGAAATGAATGAGGTTCTCGGTGACGTCGTGGATGGGGCAGACGAAGGCGAGCGAGGCCGTCCCTGCAGAGGTGGTCGACTCATACGGAAAAGTCATGCCTGCGACGTTGAAGGAGCAAGCGGCTCCGAGACCAACCTTCAGCAGAGTTAGCCACATTTGCCATTTCCTTCAGGGCAGGGGACTATGAGCTCGCTTCTAAAAAGTTTGTTTAATTAATCTTTTAAAATCAACATAGCAATTTCCAATCATTTCTTTTTTCAGCCTCGTCCGCCAGCGTCTGCCTTGGCCAAGTCCTCGTTGTCTCCTCCTGCGAACTCCCGCCGCCTGCGCCATCCGCTCATCCGGGACTGCTTCGTGTACGCGCTCAGTCTAGGCTTCCACCTCTCTGCCAATCCACTCTTCATCATTCATTCAAGACATGGCATCATTATTGTTTTATTTCTTTGTTGCTTCAATTACACTTTACTTTGGTAAGAAAAGTGCTGCCAGCAGTCCGTCCCAACTGTCCTCCGGTGACCCCCTGGACGAGCGAGTCCTCCTCGCGTTCTCCCTCGAGCAGTGCGTGGACATCTGCCGCATCTGCACCTCCTGCCTCCGTGGTCGACTCTGTCGAACTGTCGCCTTCGACAGGCTAGTAGAATCTCTCTCTCCATCTCTCTCTCTCTCCTTTCTAGACGTCTTTCTCTCTCGTTCTCCCTGCGTCTTCTCTTTCTGTTACCGTCTTCTTTCTGTCAGCATCCCTTCCTTCCCGCTTATTGCTTCTGCCGAACCATTTGTGTTTTTCCGGCATTACAAACAAAAATTTTATGGGAATAAATTAATGAATTAAAGGCCTATTTCATATGTACGTTGAAATAACAACAAATTGAAATGTCGCTTAAAGTGTGCGATTAGCAGTAAACAGCACCTCCGCCCTTGCGAGCTTGTTGCAAATCCCTCGTGATTCGAGAGGAAGCGAGAGAGTGTTTAGCATGATGAGGAGAACTTAGCGTGGTCTCCTTCAGGTGCTCGCTCTCTGTTCCTTTTGCTGGCATTGCTCTTTAAATGTAGGATGATGATTAATAATGACGGAGATAATTG
>CALZFC010000019.1:285000-365000 GCA_945643635.1 Allodiplogaster sudhausi | reverse complement strand
CCTCTCTCTTTTCAGTTGCCTTTTCAATCAGCGGATTTGTCATTTGGTTAGTCAGGGGTTCTCTGTTGCTCTTTGCCGTCTCTCCTTTCCCTATGCTCTCTCGTACAGTTCGTCCTTCACGGGAACGCTCCACCACTTTCCAAAATTCGATTTGAATCTCGCGCCATGCACTACTTCTCTGGCCGATGGACCGTTCAGCCAACCAGCGGGGGCGACACAGGCTGTGCGGCCTCCCAGAGAAGCCCCGCCCCCATCTGAAGGCCCTCCTCTTCTCTCTTTCCTCTCTTCTCTCTCCACTCTCTTCACTCTCCTCTTCTCTCTGTCTCTGCCCTATCCACCATGCACATGCTCTCTGTGTGCTTTCGCCTCGGTCGCCCACAGAGGAGCACACTGCAGCAGAGCCAGAAGGGAGGGAAGGCGAGAGGGGGCGTCGGAAGGGGGCGATCGTTCTATCCAATCTCATCTCTCTTTCTTGCTTAGCCTAATCTCCTTTCTCTGTCTGCCTCTCTCCTCTCTCCCTTGCTCCGCCTTGGCAAGTCTGGCAAGGAGTGCCAAGGATCTTCCTCCATTCACTCCTCCCAGCTCTTCTCGACAGGCCAGTCCCAGATGCCTCCGCATGCCATTCGCCTGCTTGTCCTTGGCCTCGCTCCCTTCTCATCTTGGAGTGACTAGTTAAATCTGCCCATTGGGTGGATGACCTAGCCGGCCCCATATGGCATCCTTTCTTCCCTCCCAATCGTGGCTGCCTCGGCCTCCTCGTTCTCTTCCTTTCTCATCTCTTATTCACACTCCTGCCCTTTCTCCCTCAATCTTCTTGCTTTCTTTTTTCAATTACTCTTTTGCTTTTACATATTCTTTTAAGATCTATTTAAACGAACGCTCGCTTTCATAAATGAAGCTTTTAAGGCAAATACAGATTTATCTTTTAGGATAGTTTATTTATAATTTTGAAATATATAGACATATCTTTTCAGATACTTTGTTTCGAAATATATATACTTTTTTAATCTGACCATGAGGACAGCTAAGTTGTTAAACCCTTGTTGTTGTGAACGTACGCGCTTATGATTCGCCCATCCCCCTGAACGCAGCTATTACGTTCCTAATTCTCAGTCACCGTCTCGAACCGACCAACCAGCAAGAATGTGCGACGAGGAAGTGGCGGCTCTGGTGGTAGACAATGGCTCGGGAATGTGCAAGGCCGGCTTCGCCGGAGACGATGCCCCCCGCGCCGTCTTCCCCTCCATCGTCGGCCGTCCCAGGCATCAGGGAGTCATGGTCGGCATGGGACAGAAGGTCAGCCTCTTTCTCTCTGCCTCTTAACTTACCAAGCTCTGACTTGTTAATTAGTAACTTGGAGATAACGAGGGCTATTTTATACATTTTTGAGGATTCGTACGTCGGAGACGAGGCCCAGTCCAAGCGTGGTATCCTCACCCTGAAGTACCCGATCGAGCACGGAATCGTGACCAACTGGGATGACATGGAGAAGATCTGGCACCACACTTTCTACAACGAGCTCCGCGTTGCCCCCGAGGAGCACCCCGTCCTCCTCACTGAGGCTCCCCTCAACCCCAAGGCCAACCGCGAGAAGATGACCCAGGTCAGAACACTTGAAATTGAGTGAATTGGTATGGATTATGCTTTATAGAGATATGTAGATCGATCAAAATATGATCTATTATGAAACTGTCTTTGCAGATCATGTTCGAGACCTTCAACACCCCCGCCATGTACGTCGCTATCCAGGCCGTGCTCTCCCTCTACGCCTCTGGACGTGAGTTTCTGCTGATATTTCTGTCGTTGTTTTTTTCGTGCTCTTTATTGTCCCACGCTTTTGAAGCCTGTAGTAATGCTGAAGTTACTAGGAATTGACATAGGGAAACAGCAGGTGGAGGAGAGAGAAAAGAGGAGGAGGTAAAGAGAGAGAGAGAGAGATAGAAAGAGAGAGAGAGAGAGAGAGAGAGAGAGCGAGATGGGGGGGGGCGAGGGATATGAGAGAAAGAGTAGGCGATCGGGACACTTTACACAGCGTTGTGCTGCCTTCCGTCTTATTCCCATCGCGTACACTTTAGCACTTTCTAGCAGAAGGAAGGGGACTATAAGGAGGACATAAGAAAGAATCAAGTCTCCCTATTCTACAGGTACCACCGGAGTTGTCCTCGACTCCGGAGATGGTGTTACCCACACCGTGCCGATCTACGAGGGATACGCGCTCCCCCACGCCATCCTCCGTCTGGATCTGGCTGGCCGTGACCTGACTGACTACCTCATGAAGATCCTCACTGAGCGTGGTTACTCCTTCACGACCACGGCCGAGCGTGAGATCGTCCGTGACATCAAGGAGAAGCTCTGCTACGTCGCCCTCGACTTCGAGCAGGAGATGGCCACGGCCGCCTCTTCCTCTTCCCTCGAGAAGTCCTACGAACTCCCTGACGGACAGGTCATCACCGTCGGAAACGAGCGATTCCGCTGCCCCGAGGCCCTCTTCCAGCCGTCCTTCCTTGGAATGGAGTCTGCTGGCATCCACGAGACCACCTACAACTCGATCATGAAGTGCGACATTGACATCCGTAAGGACCTCTACGCCAACAACGTCCTCTCTGGTGGCACCACCATGTACCCCGGAATTGCTGACCGCATGCAGAAGGAGATCACCGCCCTTGCCCCGAGGTGAGAGAGTGGAGAGAGTGAGGAGAGAAGCTAGAGAAAGAGAGAAATGAATGGTTTCCTTGCAGCACGATGAAGATCAAGATCATCGCCCCTCCCGAGAGGAAGTACTCCGTATGGATCGGCGGCTCCATCCTCGCCTCCCTCTCCACCTTCCAGCAGATGTGGATCTCCAAGGCCGAGTACGACGAGTCCGGCCCGTCCATCGTCCACCGCAAGTGCTTCTAAGCTGGCTCTCTTCGTGGTCTTCGTCCTTCTCTAGCAAATCGATCGCGTGTCGCCTTTCTTTCAAGCATCTCATCAACTCTTTTTCTTTCATTTTCCTGGTGCCTTCTTCCATAATTGGCTGATAATGTGCTGTACTTAAGTGTATAATGCATTACGCAAAGTATTTGCTCCCTTCATGTACTTGTCTCGCTAATCCATGTCCACAATCTTTGTGCCAAATTATGCATAAAGAGATTCACTGAGCTAAGTGCCATCCGCTGAACACATCCATGTTTCTTTTCCGTTCTTCTCTATGCCTTTAACACCATCACAGCGTAGCTCGAAGGGAGGGGCGAAAATGGAATTTGTTTGTTCTTTCTTAGTAAATTCCGAAGGATTACGCCAGTGTTGACTCTCTTTTTCTCTTTCCAAGATTCTTCTCTTTCTTCTCGACTTTGCTTTCGTTCTCTCCCGCCCTCCTCTCCAGAGAGAAGCCTTGTTGTCCAAGCACACCGGCGATTCCAAGAAGTGCATGAATGGAGGGATCAGAAGAGAAACAGAGATGACAAGAGAGCCAGAGAGGAAGAGGGTCATAGAGAAAACGGGTGAGAGAGGAAGAGGGTGATTGTGGAAAAGAACAAGAGAGGACGAGGGTGAAAATGGAAGAGGGTGAGAGAGGAAAGAGGGTGAAAGAAGAAGGAGGGTGAAAGAGATGTAAGTGTACAGATAGAGGGAAAGCCTGCTTCTGCAGATTGCATACATAGATGATCTCTTCTACTGGCCATAACAATTGAGGGATCCACTAACGATTTTCATACTATTATTTAATTATGTTATATATAAATTTAAGTATGTGAAGCCTTCAATAGTTTTCTGCTTCGTTATTAGGAACTGGCTGATTATTTGACAGGGGATGAAAGTAAGAGAGTTAGAGACTGATAAGCAGAGAAAGAGAGAGAGAGAAGGAGAGAGAGAGAGAGAGAGTGAAGGAGAGAGAACGAGAGTGAATGGAGGTAGCGGTATAGAGAGAGGGAGAGACGAAGGGGGGGGGGGGGGGTAAAAAGCCGTTGGCAGCAGTTGGCGAGCTAGATAATCATAGTGATAGAATCAGACGATGCGAGAAAAGAGAAGTAGAGAAACAACAAGGAGGTAAATATAGAGAGGAAGAATGAAAGAGGGCATTGGGAGATAGTGCAAGAGAAAGAGAGACAGCGTGCAGAGAAGATGCTCGAAAAGTGTAGGGTGGGCTGCGTGGTAACAGCTGTTGCAAAGTGCTCTCGGTATCTATAGCATTGTGCTGTTCTCATTCACTCTCTCTCTCTCTGTCTCTCTCTCTCTCTTTCTCTCCCACTCTCTCTCTCTCTCTCTCCCTCTCTCGTTCTCTCTCCATCCAAGTTTCTTTTGCTCTCCCATACTCTTTCAACTCTACTAGTGGGATTGGCACCTTCGGATTCTACGGAATCATGCTTGAAGGGATGTTCCGTGCTTTTTACTCTGAGTCGTCAAACGAGAAACATCCTCGAAGTAACCGGCACGGGAACCTGTTAGGGACAACGGATGTTGGAAGTAATCAGGACGAGGACTTAAGGATGTTTCATCAACACGTTTCAGAGACTCAGCCCTCAGTTCAAAACGAAGACATTGGGGGGGGGAGAGTGAAAGAAAAGGAGAGAGAGTGTGTAAGAGGACGAGAGAGGATTGCGGAGTCGAGAATTGAGTCCAATTTGTCATTACCACCAGTCGTACGCGACAGAAAATTCATGAGTCGAGCAGGCTTGGAGAGAATGGGAGAATGGAGAAAGAGGAAGGAGACACGAAGGGAGAATGATTAGGGTAATTCATGAGTCGTGTATCCGCCTTCCTTGCTTTGCTTCGGTTGAATATGTCCATGGAGTGGTCTGAGGAGACCACAACCCATCCCTCTTTCTCTCTCGATCATCTCTGGAATGAAGGCTGCGAGATACGAATCGACCCTTCTCTCAATACGATTGTCTTGCTCTGTGGATATCTCCCCACATTCCTCATAATCGGCACTTTCTGCCTTCTCCACTTCTCCCTTTCTCACTCTTCCACTCTTTACATCTTGTTCAATGTGACATGCGATCTAAGAGTGCGCGGTTATGATGGAAGGGATGCATCATAGCCCAGGTGATGGAAACTCTCTCTCGCTCTATCTCTCTCTCTCTCTCTCTCTCTCTCTCTCTCTCCCTCTGTCTGTCTCTCTCTCTCCCTCTGTCTGTCTTTCTCTCTCTCTGTCTGTCTCTCCGTCTCTCTCCCTCTGTCTCTCTGTCTCTCGCTCTCTCATCATCTCTATGCAACGGGAAATCTACTCCATGACTAGACTATCTGTATGAGGATAACTAATCTTTCAAAAAGCGGTGTTATATAAAGACAACCCACCTTTAACTTTTGTTCCGCTTGTCCCTTTTCACAGCTTCTCTGTAGCTTTCTTTTACTCACTAACTCAGTTGAGTTGCTCTTACTCACCCTCCTGTCGTCAATGGTTCCGATTATCTTACTATTTCTCTCTCATTCTACCTTTTTTCCCCGACCGTTCTAAAAACAGCAACTGCCTACACTTTTATTTTCCCTTTCTCCATTTTCTTTTCGAATGTTATCTTTCCATATCTTTTTCATCTTCTCTCAACTGCCCTGCAATAGTCTTACAAGATGTTGTGAGAACGTGAGAATACCGAGATGTAGTGGAGTGGCAGAGAAAGGAGAGAAAAAACTGTACAGGGAGATACTCCCAGGGATGGAGACAAAGTGAGAGTAGAGAGAGTGAGAGAGAGAGAGAGAGAAAGAGAGAGAGAGGGATGGCTGTTGAGAACAGAAGGAAAATGAGGAATCGGCTGAAGGCAAGAATGGAAGGAGGGGGAGGGAGAGACGGTCTCCCTCTACTCTTCCCTTTCTCTTTATTTCTATTCCAGCTCATCCGCTCAGTCTGAAACAGTGCTGGCTTCTTCTCGTCCATTCTACCGCTCCATCGTTTACTCTTTTTCCTCGCGCCTGTGGGCCTATTGTCTTTTGCATCACATTTCCATTCCAATACTTTCCCACCCCTCCACTTTACTCTCCCTCTCTTCCTTCAACCCTCTCTCTCTCTCTATCTTTCTCTCTCTCTCTCTCTGTCTCTCTTTCTCTTTACTCTCTAATCCCACCTTCGTTGTTTCCACACTTTAATGTCAGAGAGCTTCGGCCATTCAATTCCATGAATCAACTAGACAAGGCTTTCTAATAAATCCATCACCCACGATGGACTGAGAATGCAGCTTTGACGATTATCTGCGGGCTTGGACGAGGCGGAGTAAGAATAACTGCAAAGAGTTCTCTGCCAGTAAATACATGCCTAGATATATCTTATTATTGACAAGGTTTCATTTCAGTTTTAAAGCGAACTGCATGGAAATCTTTGTAGATAACTAAATTGCAAGAGAAACGTTAGAGTGGAAATAGACAGGAAGAGAAAGGGATAATGGAGAGGATGAGATGCGGGAGGAGAGAATATGGAATGTTTGTTGCGTGTTAACACCTAGAAACAATCGCTTCCTGCCCGCTCTTCTATCAAAAAAATTCCTCAAGTTTCAGGGAATCGTTCAGTAATAATAATGGAGAAAGAGAGAGAGAGAGAATGTTAAGGAAGAGGAGAGATCGAGCAAGAGTATTCAGACATGCTAAAATAATAATAATAAAAAGCTCATTTCTTGGAGAAGGCCCTGATGATTTCACGCCTACTTCTTTTGTATTCACCACATTGCATTTGTTGTCTCTTTCTCTCTCTCTCTCTCTCTCTATCTCTCTCCCTATCTCTCTCTCTCTCTCCCTCTCTCTCTCTTCCCGCATTCACTGACTGACACACAACTGTTAATCATTTCAATTCCTGGAAAGTGGGCAGTGTTTGAGAGAGAGGGGGTTAGAAGGAGAAAACGAACGGAAACCAAACGATCTTGAATGATGAAAGATTGAGAATGCATGTGAGGGACTGAAGATAGAAAGAGAGAAGCGAGTAGAGAGAAGGAGAGAGAAGAGAGAGGCAGAGAAAGGAGAAGAACAGAGAAGAAGAGAGAAGAAGAGAGAAGAGGAGGAGCTCGCTCCTTGCTAGTTATAGACCGGCCATACTGGCAGAGAGGGAACTGACTGGGACGATCTGAGTCGGGGCCACGGGCCAGCTATTGCATCGTGGTTTCACATGCTTCATCATTCAACTTTTTTTGGTATTTATTTTTCAACTTTCTTGCATAAATTGTTGTAAAATGAAAACGTTCCGCCGTGTGAACATTGTTTAATTGTGTCTTTTGGCTTTCCGAATGTAGGCCGATGTTAAGTGATGACAACTTCTAAGCCTGCAGCACCCTGTCCTTTTAGAGCCCTGCATTATTGAGCAACTCTCATGGAAATGCTGGACAGCGAAAATGGAGAGGGGGGTGAGAAGCAGACAAATGAGAGAGAGAGAGTGAGAGAGAGTGTGAAAGAAGTAGGTAGCTCACTGCCAGACATGTTCTCTTCATTTCAGTCTAAAGTTTTGGGCAAATACTCCCCTCGATGTCGCAACTCACCTGCATTTGTCAGCATTTTCAGTGCAAAGTCGTTTTCTCACAGTTTCTGGCTTCATTTAGTCATTTCTAATTTCCATATATGTATTTTCCCTTGGAGTCGTCAGTACTTAAACTTATGGTTAGTACCGCGCATCCCAGTGAAGAAGATACCATGGAAAGATTGTAGAGAGTCAGGTAAAGAGAGGAAAAGACCATCTGATGGGAAGCAATGAGAACGGATGAATAAAAGAGGGAATGATTGTGAATGCATATAGACTGAAGAAGAGGAGAATGGTAGAGAGTGTACTTAGAGGGGAGAAGCAGAGAAAGAGTGGAAAGAAGAGCGCTTCCTTCTCCTTCTCTTCCTCTCTGCGCCTCTCCACTTCTTTGACTTTCTGCTTCCATTTTTTCTATCCTTTCCGTTCTCCTCGATGGAGCGCGGTCCACTCTGTGGTCGTCCACTCGCGGCTGCCTTGTCTCTTTCTCTGTCTTCTCTCTCATTTCCTCGTTCTCTCTCCTCACTTCTCTACCCTCTCTCTCTCTCTCATTCCCATACTCTCTTCTCCCTTCCCATCTCCCCTCAGCGCGCCTTGACCCCATCTTTCCTTTGGTGTTCTTCCATTCTTCACTGCACTTTGCGATACAGAAAGCCTCTCTCCACTTCCCTTCCCCTCCCTCCAACCCCCCCTGCTTCCCGCCCTGTTCCTTTCCATTTCCTTCCTTGGCGGGTGCTTTTATTTCTGTATCCGATTTTTGTTTTTCGTTTTAAAGGCTAAAAAAGGCCTCAATATCGGCAATTAGTAACGGCACCTTTATTAGGTACATACAAATAATGATTAGAGTTCATAAATCATAAACTTTTAAACCTTACCTTCTCTTATGGTTCAGCAGCTTCAGTTATTGTTTGAAGTCCATACCTGCCTTTTTGTATACATACATACATATGTATTTCTACATCGAACATTCACATACCTATAATTTTTACGATTGGATGTTCTTCCATATTATTTTCTATCTTTCGAATGCCCTAATTCTTTACTTCTCTCTTCGTCTCTTTTTCTTCAACTTCATCCTCTGCTTCGTTGCACTTTTTGCTTGAAAAAGCTTGTGTGTCTATAGAATTCTTTAAATGCTTTTCATTTCTCAGCTCCACCTTCCATTTGTTCTCGAAAATGAATGACTCATTGGCTGTGAATGGTCTAATTTCTCTTTGCCTTTATTTCTTTCCCCAATTGAAAGACTGATTCATACGATGCTCATTTCAGTTAGTTTCTGTCACTCTTCGATCGCGCTAGAATCGCCATTTCTTGTCCATAATTTAATGCATTGGTTGTCTTTCTTCATCCCTCTTTATCTTTCTAGGTAACCCCGCGAAAGAGCAGCAAGAATGTGCGACGAGGAAGTGGCGGCTCTGGTGGTGGACAATGGCTCGGGAATGTGCAAGGCCGGCTTCGCCGGAGACGATGCCCCCGCGCCGTCTTCCCCTCCATCGTCGGCCGTCCCAGGCATCAGGGAGTCATGGTCGGCATGGGACAGAAGGTCAGCCTCTTTTTCTCTGTCTCTTAACTTACCAATCTCTGACTTGTTAATTAGTAACTTGGAGATAACGAGTGCTATTTTATACATTTTCCAGGATTCGTACGTCGGAGACGAGGCCCAGTCCAAGCGTGGTATCCTCACCCTGAAGTACCCGATCGAGCACGGAATCGTGACCAACTGGGATGACATGGAGAAGATCTGGCACCACACTTTCTACAACGAGCTCCGCGTTGCCCCCGAGGAGCACCCCGTCCTCCTCACTGAGGCTCCCCTCAACCCAAAGGCCAACCGCGAGAAGATGACCCAGGTCAGAACATTTGAAATTGAGACAATTGATGTTAATTATGCTTTATAGATACATATGTAGATCGATAAAATATAATCTTTTATGAAACGGTCTCTGCAGATCATGTTCGAGACCTTCAACACCCCCGCCATGTACGTCGCCATCCAGGCCGTGCTCTCCCTCTACGCCTCTGGACGTAAGTTCCAGAAATGTTAAACTTATATACATATTTTATTACCTTGTTTTTATTTGCTCCATTAATTATCAAGGCATTTAAACATTTGGCTGTATTATGCATTAGAATGAAAATGCGATTGCAGGAACAACTGGAATCGTCCTCGACTCCGGAGATGGAGTGACCCACACCGTGCCGATCTACGAGGGATACGCGCTCCCCCACGCGATCCTCCGTCTGGATCTGGCTGGCCGTGACCTGACTGACTACCTCATGAAGATCCTCACTGAGCGTGGTTACTCCTTCACGACCACGGCCGAGCGTGAGATCGTCCGTGACATCAAGGAGAAGCTCTGCTACGTCGCCCTCGACTTCGAGCAGGAGATGGCCACGGCCGCCTCTTCCTCTTCCCTCGAGAAGTCCTACGAACTCCCTGACGGACAGGTCATCACCGTCGGAAACGAGCGATTCCGCTGCCCCGAGGCCCTCTTCCAGCCGTCCTTCCTTGGAATGGAGTCTGCTGGCATCCACGAGACCACCTACAACTCGATCATGAAGTGCGACATTGACATCCGTAAGGACCTCTACGCCAACAACGTCCTCTCTGGTGGTACCACCATGTACCCCGGAATTGCTGACCGCATGCAGAAGGAGATCACCGCCCTTGCCCCGAGGTGAGAGAGTGGAGAGAGTGAGGAGAGAAGCTAGAGAAAGAGAGAAATAAATGGTTTCCTTGCAGCACGATGAAGATCAAGATCATCGCCCCTCCCGAGAGGAAGTACTCCGTGTGGATCGGCGGCTCCATCCTCGCCTCCCTCTCCACCTTCCAGCAGATGTGGATCTCCAAGGCCGAGTACGACGAGTCCGGCCCGTCCATCGTCCACCGCAAGTGCTTCTAACCAAATGTTCTTCTGTCCGCCACCCTCTGCCTTGTTTTTGTTTCTTCTCTTTATCTATTTCATTTTATTTCGCGTGCATTAATTACTGCCAAATACTAATATCAACAGTTATAATATTTATATTTTCCATAACCACAAAATCCTGTGCTCCATTTCGCTTATGCATCCTTCTACTTGCTCTTCTTCCTGCACTTAATTCTTCTGTTTTCCTCGGCGTCTGCATTCATTAAGATTGATTCGTTTATTCGACTCTGAAATAATTATGTGAAGAGTTAAATAAAATAAAAGGTCAGGGAGGGATGAGATATCCGACTGAAGATGCAATGAATAGTTCCCAGCTCCGCTGAGTCATCTTCGCAGATTCTTTGAAGAGTACAAGCAGAATCGAGAGATACTTTTCTTTATTTTGCATTTACCGCTAGAATTTATCTTTGTTGAAGAGTGTAAGACTCTTCTAGTTCGGGTTCATGAGAACGTCAAGTGTGGAATGGTTGCGGTTGCTTGGTCCTTACCCCCTCGGTCTTATCTTTCTTTTCTTCGTAAGTTATTCTAATAACAGTACAAGAATCACAAAACGTGCAGAGATGCTATCGGGCACAGCTGGCCTGGTCCAAAAATTCCTTCATAGAACCTTCCCGGCCCTTCAATTTTTCGCGGGACTTGGAAAACTGAGGTGGCTACTTTGAAAATTTAGGTGAAAATCACAGGAAAGAAATGTCTGATTCCAATAAAGACCGCTGGCAGATGGAGAAGACTGGATAAGATAGCTGATTGAAAAAGGGAGCCGAGCAGGAATGAGGCAGGAAAAGCCCGGGGTGCAGATCACTTTGTTTACTTCTTTACAATCTGACATTTTGACAGGATGGCTGCAAATTATGTTAAAATTTATCCATTTCAAATTTGAATTATCCTTTCAAATTTCATGGGAGAGAATAATACTTTATGATGATTACTTTGTAATTCTTTTCAAGTTGTTCGTAGATGAGAACCATTCGGTGCTTCATAAATTGTTTGGACTCCTCCATGTGTCTATAACACTAATTCAACTATCTTTCTTTGCACAGCGTTAGTCATTTAATGGATTTGGAAGGGACATCGGGAAGAGAAAATGGAATGAATGCAAAGGCATCGGGATTCGGTTGTTCCGAGAAGATGGGAGGTTGCACATGCGCACCCTTTGAAGAGAACTGAATCGAACGAAGAGGGTTTTCAGCGTGAGTGTATGAGGTGAAAGGAAACGACAGGAGATAGAGAGAGAAAGAGATAGAAAGAAAGAGAGAGAGAGAGAGAGAGAGATAGAGAGAGTGAGAGAGAGAGAGAGAGAGAGAGAGAAAGGACGGAAGCGCGGCATCGATTGTGGGTGTCCTGGGCCATCGGGAGCCGGCTTCAGAGGGGCAGGGGGCTGGCTCTCTTGGCCGGCTTTCTCGCACGCCCCTTTCCTCTCCTTTTCTGGCACACACCGACAGCGGTCGTCGCTTGAGTAAACGCGGCCCTCCACGTTCCCTCTCGCTCTCTCCTCTCTCTCCTCTCTCACACTCTCTCCTCCAGAATGGCTGGCACCGCAGACGCCGCTGTCAGTTCTCTCTTTTGTTGCAATGGAAAGATTCTTGGCCTTGTCACGGATGATCTCATATCAGGGGCTGGTTGGATGAAGCAATCGGATTGCTTCCACCTGGTAGAAATGACATTTTCGAGCAAAAATTTCCTAAATTTGAATAAATGGTTAAACTCTCTTTAATTTTATCTTATCTCCTTTTTTGGGAAGATTCGACCGTTGTTGTCTTCTTCTAGTATCTCTTTTCTTCATTCACAATGCCAAAGGGAGGCAATCCGTCTCAGTTCCTCTTTTTTAACACTGCCCCGCGATAATTCGCGTGCACGACAGCAATAATGAGACATGCCAGAGGGCTCGGAGACGGAAAGCGAGAGTGAGATATAGAAGAGAGAGTGAGACAGAGAGAGAGAGAGAGAGAAAGAGAGAGAGTGAGTGAGGGAGAGAGAGAACGCGTGAGGGCGAGAGGGAGAGAGAGAGAGAGAGAACGAGTGAGGGAGTGAGGTAGAGAGAGAACGAGTGACGGAGAGAGGGAGAGAGAGAACGAGTGAGGGAGAGAGGGAGATATCGAGAAAAAGTGAGAGCGAAAAGGAAAAGGCAATTCTACCTCAGAGTAGTAATTTGAGAATTTAAAACAGACCAAGCATATTGAAAAAGTTGGAGAAAGAGAGGTGCGCATTTTGAGATATTTATGTATTTTCAAAAATATTTATCTCCTATTCTTAAATGTTTTGCATTTATGTAGTTTTCATCGAAAAACATGATGACGTTGTGAAAAGAATAAGGGAAGAATTTCATTCATCTCATCAGAAGAAGCGTTTCTTTGTGAAAACCTTGCAATATTTTACATTTTCTTTTTTCACTGTCATCACCCTTGTTCTCTCTCTTCTCAGTTCTCCCTTCTCCCTCTTTCCCTCCAACCTTTTCTATCTTCTCTCTCTCTTCTCTTTTCTCCCTCCCTTTCTCTTCCTTTTCTCTTCTACTCTCGAATTCCCCCACCGGGCTCTCTCCTGTGCTCCCTTCACTTCCCATCTCCGCCGAATTCTCAGCCTTCCCTTGCTCTCCAATATATGGATCGAACAAAGGCATCTAAGCCTTCCCTGGACCACTTCTTTCATAGAAGCTTCTTCTTTGCCACAATCCAAGGGAACGTTCTAAGGAAGCCCAATCCGTACGCCACTTTTCTTGCCATCTCTAACTTTGAGAATATTCAACACCGTGAGTACTGATGCTAATATAACTTTGACAGGAATTAAAATATAATTTATTAGTAGAAGTTCAGCAAGCTAGAATGGAAAATGTACTCCAGGGAAAGCCTGTGGTTAACAACTATTGTCTTTGTTGAAGTAGTGAACGATTTTAGAAAAATTAACCAAAATTAACTTTGAAATGTTATAGAAAAGCGCCTTCGAGGGAATTTTCAACAAGACAAAGGACGTCCTCAGCAATGCAGGTCATTCACCTCAGATTCTCCCTTTTCTATCCGCATTAACATGACATAATCTAGAATCGCCTCTCGTTGACATTAATTTGTTACATGAACGGAAGTAATTATCAACTGTGTGCAATCAGCAAAAAAAGTAAACTGCTTAGCCGAGACAACGAAGGGCTTGGCTTCTCAAGCGACCCAGGCTATTGGCAAGGTAGTCCCGCTTCCAGGACAGCAAGCAGCTCAGGATCCCGTCAGTGCCCTTTCGTTTCTAATTTCCCTTCAAATACTGCAACAAACTTTTGTCTTACTTGAATTTATTCAAAAGGAATTGTTTTCCTCGCTCTTTCTGAGAAATAAGTATCAAATGATCAATCAACTTGAAAATGTCTACATAGTAAGTGTTTGTACACATAATCCTTGTATTCATTGTTGGAAGTAAGAAGAGAAAAATTAGAGTGAAAGATCGAAATTGTTTGAGGCGGCAGCAGATCAGGCAGTCGCTCCAGCTACGGCCGGTCAATAAGCAGCACTTTCTCCTTTAACATTTCACTCAAATATTTTCTTTCTTTAATATTTTTAATTTTGTCTTCTTTTTTTACATTGTTTTTCATTCAAATTTATCAGCAGAGCTTTCATTTGCAATAAGCTATTTTATTAATTTCATCCTCTGCAGATGCGGGCGGCGCGGGTGGCCAACCTCAGTAGCTGGAAGAAGGACAAAAAGTCTCTCTCTCTCCTTCTCTCTCTCTCTCTCTCTCTCTCTCTCTTCACTTCTCTTTTCACTCGTCGCAGAATTCCACCAAAATGTACTTGTTTAAAACGTTTCTGCCAATTTTCTGTTTTTCCTAATTTAATTTATTCCATTTCCTTCATAATTTTCGAAATCTGCGAAATCTCAGACTGAAAATTTCTTTCTGATTGGACGTCACTTTAGCTCTGCCTTTGAAATGAGACATCCAAAATATTCCAGTGGATCATAGAAGACTCGCTTCATAGAATGCACCTGCTAGACTCAGTTCTTCTCGTATGCCAAAATAACTGTCGTTGCCGAAATTTCACTCCGATGAGAACGTCATTTTATGTATGTATCATAAACGTAAGGGCGAATAAAAAGTATGTAAGTATGCGAATGGACATCTCAGATTACATGAAATCCGAGGAGTAAGACTACTCCATGTTTTGGGATACCAGTGAATTAATTGTAAAATTTATTTTAATATTTGTCCTTATCTGTAGTAAACACCTCTTTTTTCGTTTTATCCAAATTCAATTGTTTTCACGCAACCCAAAGGGATAGAATGGAGAAGCCCGTGTTGCTTCAAATTGCAACAACCGACCATTCCAGCTTGAAGAGACTATGATTGTTATCGAAGGACAGAAAACTTGTTCACATACATATGTGTCTATGCTTAAAATGACTTATATAAATCTAAGCTTCTGATATTTAATTCACTGCGTCGGCGGCGGCGTTTAAGGTCGAAACTATTTGAATTCCTCTGTCAACTTGGTCGAAAGTGTTCATTTATTCCATGTCATAGAGCATGTTTACATTGCGAGAACATGAAGAGCATATTTCAGATTCAGATTGAAAGAGAGAGAGAGAGAGAGAGAGATGGAGAGAGAGTGAGAGAGTGAGAGAGAGAGAGAGAAAGAGAGTGAGTGCAGGCATGCAAGCGATTGATGGCGAAATGGAAGCGAGTGTTTCTTCTGCCGCTCGACCGTTCCTCTCGTTCTCTCGTCCCTCTTCTAGCAACTTTATATTTCTCTCCGTCTCTATCTGCTCTCTCCCTCTCGTCAATTTATCACTCGATCTCATCAGTCTTACTCCTGCAGCCCTTTCTCCCCTACACGAATGCACTCTTTCAGTCAGTGCTGGTTCAGTGGTAGCGAAGGGAAAGAGATTATGGGAGACAGAACTTAGCTAAAGAGAAAGAGAGAGAGAGAGAGAGAGAGAGACTGAAGAAGAAAAAGAGTCAGAGAGAAAGACAAAGAGAATTAGAGAATGAGAGAAAGAAATAAAGGTAGGGCGAGAATGTAACACGATAAAAAGGGAAGAGAGACAGCCGACAGACAGCATGACGAGTGGAATGGACACCACTGGAAGATCTTGAAGCTGAGGAAAGTTCACAAGTTTGGAGAGAAGAGAAACTGAACTGCTCAAAAAAAAAGAAGAGAATTGGCAGAAGGAGGTATTGTGATGTCCAGTATTCATATATTGCCGAGAAAGAGCAAGAGATCACGATGCAACATCCATTCTCATTCCATGATTGCACACTGGAATGCGCATGCTCTTCCCTCTTCTCTTTCCTCACTCTTCTCTTCCACCGTAAAGCAGCGGCTGCTTCTCTTTTCCTGCCCTGAGATCGCCAGCCCTCCAGGCATGCGCGGTTCCTCGCCGTCACTGCGCCGCCTTACAACGCCCTCAGGGCAGACGAGAGAGTGCAGGATCTTGAGAGAGTGAGAGAGAGCGAGAGCTGTTGCGCCCCCGGCTCTCTCTCTCTCTCTCTCTCTCTCTGATCTTCTCTGATCTATCCTTCTGTCTGCTGTCTCCTCCCTTCGCACTCTCTCTCTCTCTCTGCGAGTTAGCGACTGATGCCTAGAACCGAAAACACCCGGCGGAGCCAAGCAGGTGCGCTTCTGCTCCCGCCACTCGCCCCGCCTGCTCAGCGCTTTTTGCGCCTCTCAACTACAGAGCGAGATAAAGAGAGAGAGAGAGGAAGAGAGAAAGATAGAAAGAGAGAGAGAGAGAGTGGAAGAGAAAAAGGAAAGGTGTGATGGAAGCGCCTGTCCACAAGGCGGCTGTCACTTGCGCACTTCTCACAATCAGTGAAGAGAAAATCTGGCATGTGATGTAGACAAGCACATCATCAGCTACTGTATCCCCTTTATTTTCGAGCTCATTCTAACAATCTTTCTCTAGATAACTCACTCCCTCACTTCTCTATTCTCACACTCTCGCACTCTCTTTCTCCATGTCACTTTCGTATTTCCACACTCTCTTATGTTTGGAAGGAGTCAAAATTCCCCTGGAATGGGCAAAGCGGAGCTTGAATAATCAGCCACTTTGCTGTTTTCATTTCACTCTCGTCCGGGAGGGATGGAGACTCTCTCCGTCTCTTCGCGCAACATATTCCTCACTCTATGATCTCTTGCTCCCTCTCTCCAATTCTCTCTCTCCATCTCTCTCTCTCTCTCTCTCTCTCTGCTCCCTCCGCCAATCACACACTCTCTCATGGCAGCTGCCACTATTCTCCACACGGCGTAAAGAGGATCATGGCGGAGGAGCGGGCGGTGGTGTCAGCTGTGCTCTGCCTGTGTTATCAGAAGAGCGCATGCGCAAGTGGAGAAGGAGCATGACGGAGGTGGAGGGCACAGAGATGCCATACGAAGCAGAGATCGGTGGAGAGGGCAGAGAAAGAGAGGGAGGGGGAGGGAGGGAATCACTGAATGGAATAAGCATTGCGCGAGACTGTGGCGTGTGCGCAGTTCATGAGTAGGTGGAGAACTGTGTTCTCCGTTCTTCTTTCTCTGCTTCTCTCTTTCTCTCATTCCCTATTTCTCTCCATGATTCTGTTTCATTCTATCGATGTCTTTACCTTCCTCCTCTTAATTTCAATCTCTCTCACCTACATAATTCTAAAATTGAGCATATTCGTACTCTTAAGTGAGGTTGTTCATCTTCAGACATCTTATCGTGATCTCATTAAACGTTCAATTGATGGAAGCGGAATTCTTTACCTTTGACTGTTTCGTCTAGGTTACTACATTTGATTGACACTTCCCGATCACTAAATTTTTCACTAACTGTTGCAGGAAGAACTATGAAGTTTAAACATTTCTTGTTCGAGCTTTTTTCCCATGTTACTAATGTTTTCTTTACTAAAAATTGTGAAATAATTCTTTAGGAAAATTCTATATTTGGAATGCAATTTTTTTAGATTAATTTCTTCACCTCCTGAATTTTCAAGTAAAATTTGACGTTGTCCTTTGCATATCGTTCTCAAATCCATCCGTCGCCCACACAATTCTAAATGAATCTATTCCTAACATGGAGAGAAAGAAACATAGGGAAATGAGAGGAAGGATAAAGAGCGAGAGATAAAGAGAGAGGGAGAGAGAGAGAAAGAGAGAACGGAAGTAGAGGGAGATTTGGTGGAGGAAAGATGGACTGATGAAGACGGCGCGTGTGTGAACGACAAAAAGGCGGGCGGCAGCAGCGGTATGGTTGCGCAGACCTATTCTCTCTTTCTTTCTCTCTCTTCTCTCTCTCTCTTTATCTCTGGCTCTTTGTTCTTCTCGCTCTCTCTCCGCTTATATTAGGCAGAGCAGCGGCAATCCGCCGTGGCACTCAGGCTGATGCCGGGAATGAGGGGGAGAGCCGCGCGGGAAAGGAGGGAAGTGGGCCATGCCAGAGGGGAATTCGTACATGAAAGGAAATCATTCCATGCATTCCTGTTCATCAGAGATCACGGTCATGGCAATGTGAGAAGTATCATTCATTCATTCATCACAAATATTCTTCTTTCGTCATATTCATGGACATTCAACTTCTTCATTATTACATCAAAATTTGATTATAACGTGGCAAAACATCTATGCAATTACTCCCGCTCTGCCTTTTACTTTTGTCGCCCTCCATGTGATATTATTCCTCTCCTTCAGTTCCTCGCCCTCTGTTTTATCCCATTCTCTCTCTTTCCCTCTCTTCTTCAACTCTCCATCTTTCTCTTTCTCCCTCCATCTCTCTCACTCTCTCTCGCTCTCTCTCTCCTCTCCCTGCTTTATCCCCTCTTCCTCCCTTGCCCGGGACACACCGCGCAGGCGGCATCGGCAGGAGCATTTCCTGCTGCGCGAGCCTCCCTCATCTGAGAAGCGAGGCACTTCTTAGATGGAGAGAGAGAGGGCACACGAAAAGCTTCTGAGGAAGGACCCACGGAAGGACTCTCTCTCTGCCTCTCATCACTCTCGCTCTCCCTTCATCATCCCTTCTTCTGTCTTGGCAACTCCCACGCCGCCATAGTCCAGAGGATGTGCGCGCGAACTTGACTTCTGGCTTTTCGGCAGTCGGCAATGCCTCCTCTTCCCCCTCTCGGCCTACCGTGTCCCCTTCTCCTTACTACTTCTCTCCATCCATTTGTTTATTCTCTCTTTCTCTCTCCCTCTCCCTCTCTCTCTCCCTCTCTCTCTTCCTCTCTCCCTCTCTCTCTCTTTCTCTCTCCTTCTCTCTCTCTCTCTCCTTCCAACTTCTTCTGCTTGATTTGTTGCCCTGGCCGACGACTCCATCTCCTGCGCGAATCGTGTGCGTGTCTCTGGCCCGGTAGTTCTTGCACGCTTTGCATACGACGGAAGGAGACGAAATGCAGAGCAGAGAGAGAGAGAGAGAGCGGAGAGAGAGAGAGGGAGATGGAGAGAAAAAGGCGAAGAAGGAGAGAGGGAATGATGAAGATAGGCAGTGAAATGAAGAGAAGGGTCGCCTGCTACTGCTGCGCGATTGGCATCGCCCGCCACAACTTCACCGTTATTCTCTCTTCTCTCTTCTTCATCATCTCTGTATACCATTGAAAGACTCTCTTTCTCCCTCCCTGTCTCTCTCTCTTTCTCTCTCTCCCTCCCTCCCCTCTCTCTCTCTCTCTCTCTTTCTCTCTCTCTCTTTCTCCATCTTCCAAACTCTTTCTCATCGTTTCCTCCATCTCATGAGGCGCCAGCATCGACGGCATCGCCATCGGAGCGGCAACGACTCCATTTCCTCCCGAAATATCTTCCAGGCCAGTAGATTCCTCTCTTTCCTTCTTCTGTCGCCCACTTGACGGAGGTCGAAGGAGAGAGAAAGAGAGAGAGAGAGAGAGAGAGAGAAGCTGCGCGACAATGGAGAGAGAGTGGCAACAGAAGAGACGCAGGAAAGAGAGGAGAGAGGTTTCGAGAGATCCTGTTAAGAGAAGGCAGAGAAATGGAACAGGGGTATGCGCACCGGCCCGGCGAGACCTTATTTGGCGGCGTTGTCCACGGCTGAAATGCTTCCGCTCCCCGCGCACTGTAGCTGACACTTCTGGGGCAGTGAGGGGGGGGGGGTAGAAGGGGGGGGGGGTTGGTTGAACCACTCTCAATGGGGTGCGCAGGCTTGGACATCGGGAACTACTTGGAAGCCAATCTGGCGAAGTACATCAAGGGAAGAAAGGGGAGGGAGAGAAAGAGATGCGCCCTCTTGAAATGCATTCCTACGGAGAGCCACCGCCTGTTGTCTCCTGCCTGGAGGTGGACCCTCAGGCAATGTCTCATTCTCGGGTGGTGTGTGAGCGAAAAGCTTACCTCTCTCTCTCTCTCTCCCTCTCTCTCCCCCTCTCTTTCTCTCTCTCTCTCTCTCTCTCTCTCTCTTCTCCATCACCCGACTGGAGAGAAGAAGGATGGCCAGGAGCGCACGGCTGCTCCGTCTTCCTCCTCTGGCCCTGAGGCCGTCACCGCTCTCGGCTCTCTCTCTCTCTCTCTCTCTCTCTCTCTCTCTCTCTCTCTCTCTTTCTCTCTCTCTCTTTCTCTCTCTCTGTCTCTCTCTCTCTCTGTTGTCTCTCTCTTCTCTCTCCTCTCTCTCAGTCCTGGATAACAGAGTGTAACTGCGCAATGGCTGCGCCAGCGAGCTGCAGCAGACACACCGTCCGAAGTCGCCGACTGACTGCAGCTGCTGCTTCTCCCAATCGCCTCGGGCACAGCTTTCCCCTTACCTTTTCTCTCTCTTCTTTTCCTTTCTCTCTCTTCTCCACCCTTTCTCTGCTCCCTCTCTCCCACTCACTTCACTCGATCTCTCAGCCTGATCAGTCAGTCCATCTTCCTTCTATTGCGCGAGAACATTTGCACCAATTTGCTCATTTCCTGCAATGTTTTCAGCAATTAGCCTTCTTCTCACGCTCTCTCTCTCTCTCTCTCTTCCTCTCTCTCTTCCTCTCTCTCTCTCTCTTCCTTTTCCCCAGATAATTTCATGATGTTTGAGTGCATCATCTCCATCTCCCCTCTGCCCCATTCCATCTCTTCTCAGCCTGCGCAGCCTGGCCCCACAGACGTCGCAATTTGTGCATGTCGTTGTGTGCGCCACTCGTGCAGCCGTCTAGTTGGTATAGAGAGGGAGAGAGAGAAAGAAAGAGAGAGAGAGAGAGAGAGAAAGAGAGAGAAAGAGAGGGAAGGGAGCAGGGGAGCATTAGCAGGCCACCACGCTGCGCGAGAGTCGACAGCCGTGCCATACGACAAGATGCTCTTCGAAACTTTCTTTTATCCCTTTCTCTCCCTCTCTCTCTCCCTCTCTCTCTGTTTTTATTTTCTCTCTCTCTCTCTCTCTCTCTCTCGCTTTCTCTCTCTTTATCTCTGTCTCCCTCCCTCTCAACCCCTTCAATCAGCAGACCATCTTCCCTCTTCCACTTTTTGCAGCTTTTTCTTCTGTCCTCTGCTTCTCTCAACATTCCAGGCTACCAGTCGCTTCCTCTCCTGATACTCATTTGTAGTGCAATTGCAAGCATTAGGCTGCATTAGAATGCAGGAGTTGTTTTAGTCTTTCCTAAATTCATTTCGATTGTTCAATTATGAATGTTAATTTTTGAAATCTGATTTTAAAAAAATACAAAAACGCAAATTATTCACTTGCGATCTCAGTAACTAAAGGATAACCTAAATTGTAGCTGTACTCCATTCTATTGTTTCCTCTCATATCCTGTATGTATGAAAACGTCTCGCTTTTTTCACTCATAGACCGCTTCTTGCATCCCCAACGTGGCCCTTCTCACTCATCTGCAATAGCCATGTCTCTTCCCACATCTCTCTCCCTCTTTCTCTCTCTCTCATCTCCCCTCTCTCCCTTTCTCTTTCTCTCCTCTCGATCCCTCCCTCTTTCCTTCTATCTCTCTAATCTCTCCCTCCCTCTCTCCCTCTCTCTTTCTCTCTTCTCGATCCCTCTCCATCGTCCTAAAGACTCATCAGAAACAGGCGTCAGACTGCGCGAAGAGCGTCGTTGACATGCGGGAGGGGGCAGGCTGGCATCAGTGGATGGGTGGCAGCTGGAAGAGGGGGGGAGATGGTGTAGAGAAGGGTGTGGAGAGACCGGGCGACAGAGGAGCGAAGATGGGCCGCGCAAAAAGGGAGGCTCCTTCTCCGGCCAATGCATTCTTCAGGGGGCAGCCGCTCTTCCTCCCTCCGATGGCAGCTCTCTTCCGGTCTCCGTTCCCAATCACTCTGCGCACTTTCCACCCTTCCTTTCTCACCAATGCTCGGAATACATCACTCTTCCTGAATTGTACAGACAATTCGAATTACAGGGAAAAAGCATACTTTTTAGTCAAAGTCTTATGCTTTGGAGCTAAATTTCCTTGCTTGTGAATAAGACAAAGTACAGCGTGAATTGGTTCATCTTTGAGATTTTAACACTCCGTTTGGAAATTTTTTTATATTTCAGTTGTTCATTCCTCGAGTTCATTTGTAAGTTTCTTTTCTCCTTCGCCGTTTTCTCTTCTTTTTTTCCTTTCGAATTTGTCAGTGCGCGATTTGAGAAGTGTTGTGATTACGTGTCTCCTTCTCTGCTTCCCTTCGGCATCTCTGTTTCTCTTCCATTCCCCTTCTCTCTCTCCTCCTCCTTTCTCTCCATCTGCGCAGTTGCTGGTGGTTTGTTCAGGCAGTGGCCCCTTCTCTTCCACTCGCTCCAGGCGACCCGTGCTTATGCGCTGACAGCCCCATGATAGCTTACGATGCCTATTCTTTCCGAGGCATTCTCCCTTTCATCCTCATCCACTATTCTCATAACTTTCTCTCTCTATCATCTCTCTCTATCATCACTCTCTCTCTCTCTCTCTCTGTCTCTCTTTGTCTCTCCATATACTGTTTCTGCCTGTCTTCTCTCTGCGCAGAAGTGTTAACCGTCCCTCCCCTCGCCTGCCACGCCATCTTTCTCCCTTTTTTTCTCGTCGCTCCTTTGTCATGCTCGAATTGATTGATCATCGTGCCTCGCAGGCAATCGAGTCGCGCATTCAGACAGAGCCCGCTGGCAACCAAGAGAGAAAGATAGAGAGAGAGAGAGAGAGAGAGAGAGAGCGAATGGAGAGAAAGAGATAGGACGAGAGAGAGAAAGAGAGATCTAAAGTTGTGGAATCAGACAGCGCAGCAAAGATAGAGTGTCTCCCTCTCCTCTATCTATCTATCTCTCTCTCTCTCTCTCTCGTTCTCTCTCTCTCTTTCTGTCCCTCTCTCTCTCTCTCTCTCTCTCTCTCTCGCCATTCTCTGATAGTGGTAGCAGCCGACCGGCGGTCTACGGATGGCGCGGGCACTAACTGTTGAGCAGAGCTGAATGAATGGGGAGAAGCGATCACACAAGGAAGAGCAGAGGGAAGAGAGACAATGGAATCGAGAGAGACGCAGAGAGAGAGAGAGAAGAGACAGAACAGACGCAGCCGCGCGCGTGTGCGCACATGCATGGCGATGCCACGTCGGTCCGACACCATTCTCTCTTTCTCTCTCTCTCCTCTCTTTCTCTCACTCTCTCCTCTCTTTCCTCTCTCTCTCACTCTCTGCTCTCTTTCTCTCACTCTTTTCTCTCCCTCTTCTTTCACATTGCGCAGCAAGGAAGCGGCAATGTAGCCGACCAGGAAAAACGGTCGGGCCCTCGACGGTTGCAATCACTCTCTCAGTGCTTCTCCCTTCTCTGCGCATTCTCCTTCGCTATTTCACTCGGCGCCTTGGGCTGTTCTATTGACACTGTGGAAACGGTAGCAGTGAGAGAGGAGCTTGGACTGGCTCTCTCTCTTTCTCTCTTTCTCTCTCTCTCTCTCTCTCTCTCTCTCTCTCTCTCTCTGTCTCCTCCCCCTCCAGCTCTCCGCCCTCCGCATATCTCACGAATCGCGCTTTAGACCATGAGACGGTAGCCTTGATTGTCAACTTACCGTCAATTTCCTTATTATTGAATCGTGATGTTTCCCTACATACTGCCGTGTCTTTATTATCTCTGCATTCTCTTCAGTTCACCCTCTCTCTCTCTCTCTCTTCACTCTCTCAATGGAAGTGACAGTAAAGGCAGCAGCAGCCACTCGCAAGAGGAAGCGGGATAGTCACTCGCCCCCTCTTCGCACTCTCAAGGTATCTTCCAACCACCAATTCAGGAGTATCAAAGTGTATTATGAGAGAGAGAGAGAGATCAGAACTTAAGCGGTTTGGAGTTGAGTTGTGGCAGAGATTGATAGTCCCTCTTTTGCTGTATCGCCCGTGTGAGCTGTCTTTTCTGCCTGACGATTGCAGCAGTACACCGTGGAGGAGAAGCTGGAGATCATCAAGTTCGCCAAGTCAGCTGGCAATCGAGCGGCCGGCAGAGAATACAACGTAGCAGAGAGCAGCATTCGAGAGTGGAGGAAGCACGAGGACAGACTCATGTTAGGACAATCCACTTCTCTCTTCCTCCAGTCGTTGCAATCACAGCTCATCACTAACAACCTCTCATTCCTACCCTTCAGTCATTTTAGCCTCCCTATCTTTCTCTCACCCTCTCTCTTACTCTCTCTCTCTCTCTCTCTCTCTCTCTCTCTCTCTCTGCAGGGATCAGATGAAAGGGTCGAGCGGCAGTAGCAGTGGCTCTCTGGCTTCCTCGTCTGCTTCCATTTCTTCCTTTCCATCTCAGTCTGCTCTGTCGGCAGCCGCCAAGATCTCAAAACGATTCGCGCATGATAAGGCGGACTTGGTAAGTGGTGAGAGAGAGAGAGGGAGAGAGGGGGAGAGAGAGAGGGTGAGAGAGAGGGGAGAGAGAGGGGAGAGAGTGGGAGGGATAGAGAGGGGGAGAGAGAGGGCGGAGAGAGAGAGAGGAGGAGAGTGGGAGAGAGAGGAGAGATTAGAGTAGGGAGTAAGATTAGTGTAAAACGAAGAGAGTAGAAGGTCTGATAAGATTGGTGATAAGAGAAGCTGAACAAATAGGCATGTAGATAGAGATTAGATTAAATGAAAAGTTGAGCTAGGGACAATTGAAGTGGTATCAAATGAATAGATTGAAATGGCCACTGCTTAATATTTTCAAATCCGAGATATTGTCGAATTGCAGGCTCAAGTGATCCATGTGCCTCTGTCTCACTCTCTGGGCTCTCTGCTGTCACTCGGTCTCTCGTCCTCTGCCTCCTCCGACTGCTCCTCTCCACTGACTTCGGTCTCTTCCTCTTCCTCTCCCTCTTCCCTTCTTTCTTCCGGAGATGAGTTCGGCGCGGGCGCCCTTCTGGCGTCCTCCGGCGTCATCTCCGCTGTTCCTCCCAATCCCTCGGTCTCTTCTCGCCGACGGAAGAATGCTTTGCCAAAGAAGCTTGTCTTCGCAGAAGAAGATGACTTCTAGAGCCATTCCTCTGCTCTCTCTGCACTATCTTCATTGCTCATGCTCTCTCAACCCTTGCACAGTCTCCCGGTTAGCAGCAATCGTACCTCATGGGGAATGAGTTTCTCATCCGAGATCCTCGTGGATGAATTTCAACTTTCCCTCCTCATTTCTTCTCTCTACTACGTCACTTTGCAAGTACTTAGCGTGTCGTCTGCAGCAACACATAGGGCATAAGCCTTTTCTTTTCCGTCTCCTTATCTCTCTCAGCCTCACTTCTCTCTCTCTCCATGCATCTCTCCGTCTCTCTCAATCTCTCTCTCTCTCTCTTTCTCTCACTCTCACCTCCCTCTCCCACTTCAAATATTCCTCAACACAGAGCAGCAGAGCGGGCAAGTGACGCCTCCATTTCGTTTTATGCCTGGGCCTGCGCAAACGCATTAGGCGGACGCGCACATGGAAGAGGAGCATCTGATGCTTCTCTCCCTCTCTCTGCTGTCTCCCCCCTCGCTCTCTCTCTCTCTCTGCTCTCTCCACCTCTCTCTCTCCCTCTCTACTCTCGCCCTCTCTCTGCTGCCTGTCCCCCTCGCTCTTTCCCTCTCTCTCTTCTGTCTCTCCCCCTCGCTCTCTCTCCCTCTCTCTGCTGTCTCTCTCCACATCCCCATCTCTGTAAACTGTCCCGTTCCTCTCTTTGTCCCTCTCTTCCTTCTCTTTCTGTAGCCTTCCTCGCTCTCTGCTTCTCCATGCTCTCTCCTCTGACGTGTACTGTGCTAATTATTTCATTGTTAGCAGTCAGTGCTCTCTATTGTTTCTTTTTTTAAATCTCCCCGGAGAAACGCTTCCCTCTTCTTTCATCCCCCGCCCTTTAAGCTGCCTTATGCTCATTGTTTTCTTTGCCTTTTACAGTTAACATACTCTCTTTTTTCTTTATTGTCCTCACACTCCTACCTCTCTCCCCTCGCTCTCTCTCCCCTCGCTCTCTCTCCCCTTGCTCTCTCTCCCCTCGCTCTCCCCACCCTCCCTCTCTCCTTCTTTCCACTCTCATCCCTAGTGTTGGCGATATCATAGTGATGTAGTTGTTCTGGTGTCTGTAACTGTCGGTAACTCTGTGCCGTTCTCTTCCGTGCAATTCGACCTCTCCTAATGACTGGCTCTCTCTTTCTTCTTCTATGCAAAATGTTGTACTCGGGTGGAGTGAGTCGTCCTCCAATGTTACATCATGAACATCGATCGTGCTTCTACATATTCTATCCTTCTAATCAGACATGTCCCATAGTTGAGACATTTCTTCGTTGTTTCCCTCTCTTTCATAATTGGCCTTCTCGGTGAAATGGAATGCTTCCCGTTTCTCTTTCTTCTCCCATTCTTATTTTCTTTCTTTGTGGCTTCTTCCATTATGCCTATTCAATGGCTGCTGTTTGCTTGGGACGGACTTTTCTTATTTATAATGACGATGTATTCAGCTATCGATTGATAACTATCTTGCCATGACTTGATAGCGACGGACTCGCGCAGTCTCTTCTCTCTTTCTCTGCCTCGTCCTGCATGGTATCTCTCTTTCTCTCGTTCTCTCTCGAGTCGCCTTCTCTCTCACGAGTTCTCCTCTAAGCTGGCTCTCTTCCAGCCTCGCCCAGTGCAATCTTCATCTTTTGATGTTACTTGCTTTATTTCTACTCTTCTGCCTCTCTTCTCATCCCGTTTTTCCGTGTTCCCGTTGAAGTCTACAGTTATCCACATCTTTGCCTTATTGTTAATACTAATAGTGTTGCCTTTAGTCTTGTCCTTTATACATTAGAAGGAAATGCAGAGTAATAGAGGATAAAATTGACACTTTGAAAGATGGCTTGCTTTACAGCTAAACATTTTCAAAATTTAAATGAATAGTTAATATGATTTCAACTTTCAAGTTTCTTCAACAACAAGCACTACAGATCTTTCAACAAGTACAGTCATTTGCATTGGATCTGTTTGAAGCTTTACTTGTCGTTGATATAGAAAAGGTCTTTGGAAGTGCGCGAAGATGAAGTGTGGTGCGTGTAGTAATCAGACGCCAGTGCGGAGAGAAGAGAGCGGAGTCGAAAAGGAGTCACTCGGAGTCGACTCTTCTGCCGGACTAGCGGGTTTCTTGGTTGTCTGGAAGAACAATGTTGCATTTTAGTCATTTAACTATTTTTCCACAGTATTGTCTTTATGGAATACTAATATTGTAATAAATATGTATGTACATATGTATGTATGTGATGAATAAATAAATTTTATTTAAAAAGGAATGCATACCTGTTCAAGAATCGAATAATTGGGAGGAGGTGTCAGAATTGTCGTTTGCTTCTCAGATATCATAAGAACTCCCTCGTTGCGGCCAACCTGAAATACCAGAACGGTAGAAATCCGAGGAAGAAAGAAAAATAGTGAATGAGAGACGGGAAGAGAGAGAGAGAGAGAGAGAGAGAGAATGAGAGAGAAACGCAGAGAGAAGGAGTGGATGAGAGAGAAAGAGAGAAGAACACAGAAATGTACCAACCATGGAGTAAGAGGGCGGAGACTCCACAGGCGCAGCCCCGACGACTACTTCATCCGGAGGCAGAATCAGCAAGCCTCCCCCCTGCTCGGCACGCCAGCGGACGCGGCCTGCCTGGATCCGCAAAGAAGAAAGGGTTACGGTAGTCGGGAGGAATACGGTAGCCGAAGTCAGGGAACCTCTTGCAGGTCGAGCTGCTGCCGACGCAACTCGACCAGCTCCATCTTGCTGATGTGAAGCATGATAAGAAGGACGGCGTGAGAGAAGAAGAGAAGGAGCACTATCTAAAGAGAGGGAGAGGAGAGAGAGAGAGAGAAAGAGAGAGAGAGAGAGAGAGAGAGAGAGAGAGAGAGAACTAGGGTAGAAAGTCAAATAGAGATGGTAATAGGAGATGGGCAGACAGAGAAGGGATGCAGAGACCTGGACAAGCAAAGCAACGACGAAATACGTTTGGGCGCGCTTTTTCTGCTCTTCCACAAAGTCCATCAATGGATCTTAAAAAGGATAATAACTTGAGTCGATCAGATCAACCTAAATACTTTTCCTCCTCCTTATTCATTGATTTATTTGAATTTCCAGCCTGGAACATCGTTTCCCTCAGCAGATTCAGTTGTGAGTCGGAAGAAAATCAGAAGGACGAGTTTGCAGAAGGAGGCGAGCGAGTTGAATATCTGCATAACAAAATCACTCTCTAAATTCTCCATCCTTTAGAGACAATCAATCTGATCTGTTGCTTTTTGGATGAAGAGAAGGAAACATCACAGTCAGGCAAAAGGAATCGAAGTAAAGAAAGGCGAACGCAGATTAAGAGAAAGGGATAGAGAAGGAGTGCGATCTGCAGGAGGATCGCGACGGAGGCAGAGAGACAGGCCACTGCAGGCACCAGCACATTCACCAGCCAGTCACCTCAACTTGCCATCATCTTCAAGGAATCAATCGACCTGCATCAGTTAATCATTTTAATATTACATAGATTTCCAAATTAGCATGGGTGTAATGAAGCCGAGCGACACCTTCATCGCTTTTCTCACCATCAGCCACGGAAAGCGAACCGCGCGCAACAATTGCACGGGACAGCGAGAGGAACCAGTACACGATGATGAACAACTTCAGCAACGTCTACAAAGGAGAGAGAGAGGGAGTGAGAGAAAGAAAGAGGGAGAGAAGAGAAGAGATTGGGCGAACAGTAGAGGAGAGGAATAAAGAAGTAGCAGTAAGAAGTCGCCGGCAGCAGAGAAATCCTGGCTGAGTCGGCAGAGAAACCATTCCATGTTGTCATGTTTAAGGAGTAAATAAAAAGTAGAATATACATATAAATAGACTAGGTAGAGAAGGAATGAAGAGAAAGAAAGGCACCATCTCCGCTGAAGGCGGAAGCCGCTGCCTCTGGCTGTTTCCGTACGAAATGAACCTCATTCCTTTTTGTAAATGGAACTCTAACAATTTAAACCTGACTCTGCAAACATCAAACTTAATTTGGTAGCTAATTTTAATCTGCATGTTTCCTTATCTTCGGGCTGTTACATTTAGTGGGGGAATATAATTAGAATCTAGCGTATATTTTGTCATGGGACATTTTTACTTATTTTGATGTAAAGATAAATTGGTCATATTGATCACTTTTGGTATCCTTAATTTTGCGAAAATTATTAATCTACATTAAATCTGCATTCATCGTGCCCTTCGGGGTTCTCGCTCTCCATCGTATACTCCATTCTATTAGTGTTTTGTGTATCTTTTGTGATTTCTACATACTTTTCACTTTCTTTCATCACTCCACTTCAACTTCATCCCTCTTGTCGTCACAGTACCCGAGTACTTGTTAACTGTGTTCTTTGCCATTCATTTCTATCTGTAGAGTAGAGAAAGAGAAAGAGAACGAGAGAGAGAGAGAGAGAGAGAGCGAGCGAGGGAGAGACGGAGAGAAAGGGAGAGAGAGTGAGAGAGAGGGAGAGATAGAATCGGTGGTGACTACTAACGGTCATTTGGCGATTGGTTTTGCAAAGGTGGAGCATCATTACCCATTCCCATTTTGCTTCGTTGTGTTTCACGAAAGTACTGTTGAGAAAAAAGATTTATTGTGCTGTCTGAAGAGGGAGCAGAGAGAGAAAGAGAAAGAGAGAGAGAAGACAGCCCGTGGCTGCTCTTCTGGCTGCTGCTTAGCGGCGAGTTCCATCCTCGAAGAAGATGCCTCCGTCGAGGGCGCAGTACTTGGGGCAGATACCGCGTTCGCCAGAGCCACCGGAGTTGCCGGGGCGGCCGGGCTGGCCGGGGGCGCCGTCGTTACCGGGGTTGCCGGGAGCTCCGGGCTGGCCACGCTGACCGGGGTTGCCGGGGCGGCCGTCGTTTCCGGGGCGACCGGCGGGGCCGGGAGGTCCGCGGGGGCCGGGGCCTCCGGGCTGTCCGGGAGCACCAGGCTTGGGGCCAGAGCCGGAGGCAGAGTGGCCAGGCTGGCCGGGGCGGCCATCGTTTCCAGGGCGGCCAGGCTGACCAGGCGCGCCGGAGGGGCCGGCCTCACCGGGTTGTCCGTCAGCTCCCTTGAATCCGGGCTGTCCGGGACGGCCGTCGTTGCCAGGGGCTCCGGGAGCACCAGGAGGGCCGGGGGGACCGGCGGGGCAAGGCTGGCAAGGAGGAGGCGTGACGGGCGTGCAAGGGGCTCCGTTGGGACGGCCGGGGTTACCGGGGGATCCAGGGGCACCGGGGCGTCCAGGGGTACCAGCACGGCCGGGCGCGCCTGCGGGGCCAGCGGGGCCGGGCAGGCAGCAGCCAGAGCAAGAGCCGCCGCCGCCTCCTCCCGCGTTGTCCTGAGACGCGTGGTAGTTCTGCGAGAAGGCAGAGCCGCCTCCGTTGCCGTAGTTGCTGCTGCCTCCGCTGCTGCCTCCGTAGCTGTCGTACTGACGGGCGACGCGGCCGTTCACTGCGCGAGCCGTGCGGTTGCCGGCCGGGCGGAGCTCCTTCACCGCGTACACGTCGCGCCACACTCCGTTCACCGAGGTCTGCAAGGGGATGGAGAGAGTGAGAGACTGAGAGAGAGTGAGGGGAAGTAGATAAGAAGTCAGCGATATTTGATAGAGGGAATGAGGAACAAGGAGATGATTTTAAATTAGATAAGGAAAGAATAGAAGAGAAACTTCTCTTACCTTGCACTGCTCGAGCTCGTTGGTGACCTGTCGTCTGACATGAGCGACGTAGTTGTAGACCATCGGGAGGGTCACGCAGATGGAGAGGACGGCGATGGCCGAGAAGGTGACGGCGGCATAGCCGACCACTCTGTACGCCTTGACCTTGTTGTCAATCTCCATTCTAGATAGAGGAGAAGAGCAGGTTGCTGCTGAAGGACGCCGAGAGAGACCCTTTTATACAGGGCAACAGTCAAGTCCGTTCTTGCTTGTGCTCTGGCTCTCTCCTTCTCTCTCTCTCGCTCTCTCTCCTTCTCCCTTTAGTCCTCTCTCTCTCTCATTCTCTCTTCCTCTCTATCTATCTCTCCTCTCCTTCACTAGCCACCTCTGCCACTCCCCACTCGCATGCTTTTTTTAACGCGTCTCCGCAGTAATTACACTCTCGAGTCAGTTCGCTTCATCATGCTTCTTCCTCTGCATTTTTGTCTGCCATGCATTTCCGCTTCCATGTCTTCTCATTCTTCGTATTCCACTCTATCCCTCTCTCTTCCCCTCCTCTCTCTCTCTCTCTCTCTCTCTCTCTCTCTCTCTCTCTACGATGCCATTTCTGAGATGCTACTCACGAACCAAAGTAAAAGCAAAGCTAGATGTAGCTTTTAGGTGCGCAGCGGGAAGAACTTGATAGAAAGAGTGATGTTGTGAGATATCAAGTGAAAGAAAGAGCTTGTATGATGATGGGTGACCGTGTTACTGCAAAAAGAGAGAGAGAGAGAGAGAGAGAGAGAGAGAGAGCGAGAGAGAGAGAGAAGGAAGAAGGAAGGAAAGAGAGAGAGATTGAGAGAAAGAGAGTGAGAGAGTGAGAGAGAGAGAGAGAGTTCCACACTAACACCACTGCCCTTTGTGAGGTAGCATGCAAGAAGAGGATGAAGCAGAAGTGAAAGAAAGGTAGAATTGGAGTTGTCACACGGTTTAGGTGCTGCTACTTTTTATGAAAAAAAAAAGAGAAAGAAGGGTAGTAAAAGCAAAGAGAACGGGAGAAGGAGAGAAAGAAAGAGATGAAAAGAGTGTTATATTATGTAAAAAGTAATAAAAAGTCTGGAAGTTTAGGGTAAAAAGAGGGAATAGTGTGCGAGCTAGAGGAGAGGGAACGAGAGAGAGAGAGAGAGAGAGAGAGAGAGAGAGAGAGCCTACGTCAAAGAGAGAGGAGAGAGAGAGAGTGAGAGAGAGCATACGTCAGAGAGAGAGAGAGAGAGAGAGAGAGAGAGAGAGAAAGGAATAGTTATTCCACGTCTTTGTAATTGAGACTGTGTCTGCTGTGCTCGGTCTCTGAATTCGTTTGTGTTCAGCGGTTGCTGCCTCGTTCTGCTTTGAATCACAAGAATGTTCCACTTACCCACCCATTCTTAGAGAGTTCGTGACATGTACTGGAATGCAGCTTCTTAACTCAGACACAGAACTAGCGAGAGACAGAGAGACTGAAAGAGTATAAGAGAAAGAAATATAGAGAGAGAGATGGAGAGAGAGAGATAGAGAGAGATATATAGAGAGAGACCGAATGAGAGGATAAAATGGTTACAGACAATATTGAAGGAGGGAAGGGTGAGAAAATGAAGAAACAGGCGTCGAACTCGACAGTAGACTGGAACAACGATTCGACTAGTGAGATTCTAACGTTCAATGCACTCCAATTGGATCCAACGACGTCAAACTCTTAACTGTTCACTCCTTCATTCGAATTCTCATTTCGTGTTTCCAATATATGTTTTTCTGAAAATCCGTCACCTTATGGTTAGACCATCTTGTCAGTAACTTTTATTGTCGTGTAACTGTAATATACCTTCACTCTCCTTGTGCTCTCTCTCTCTCTCTTTCTTTCTCCCTCTCCCTCTGAGTGAGCAACACTGTAATAGCTTTCGCTTCTTGTCCTTGCCGTGTCTTTTTCTACAGAGCCAGCCGCAGGGCTTCCCTCTAATGAGTAACACTCGTGGTGTCAACCTTTTCGATCCGCCTCGATTACACCAACCACTCATTGACAGTCTTTTATAGAACTATCATAATGAAATCAGTTCAGTTATCGAGTTTCATTCTATGAATTGCAAATGCTGAAAAGAATGTAAATGGTTAAGAATGCCAGATTTGTTCTTAGCAAAATAATAAACCCAGTAAGTAATTAGGTAACAATGAAATGTGAAAGCCATCAAATAGAAAAGAAACCCCGTAGTACGGATCTCAACGAATAATGAAGTAATAAATTAGTAGAAAGATCAAGTACAGACCAAGAGAGGCATGAGACAGGTATAACTTAGTATCAATCATGAATGTGGGCAACAGAACTAGCGAGACTCTTTTACCAATCATTCTTCGCGAAAGGCAAGGAATTATCGACGCTTGCCCTTCTCTGGTGTTTCTTCGCAGAACTTGAGTTCGACACTGAAAAGAAAATGGATAAATTTAACGAGCGAGAGAGAAGAGAGAGAGAGAGAGAGAGTGGGAGTGAGAGAGAGAGAGAGTGAGAGAGAGAGAGTGGGAGAAGACGAAGAAGAAGAAGAATAGCAATATTATGTATCTGTATTAAGTAGAAGATTAAGAAACCTGACAACGCCGCCCTTGTTGGCAGAGTGGGCACGGAGAGTGAGAGTGCCGGAGGGGCTGCCCGTTGAGGGGAAGGAAGCAGACCAGCCAGTCTCCCTACGACGAATCGCCATTCCCGCCTCCTCACACGCAACACGCACCTGAAGTCTTGGCTCAACCATCTATGATTCTCTCTCTCCCGCTCTCTCTCTCTCTCTCTCTCTCTCTCTCTCTTGCTCTCTCAGAAAAGAACACCCTCTCACTCCTCTTATTCCAGTCTGACCTCATCAACAGTCGCCCTGAGTCGCAAGATAACGACGCGGATGTCGAATCCGGCGTTGACATCTTCCAGAATGCGGCGGATCGCTTCGATGGAACACGACGAGTCCATGAAACATCTGCAAATTCCCCCTGATTAAACTCGGTGAAGTAAACAAAAAGGAAGAACGGAGTAAGCAAGAAAATTGAAATAGAAAACGAAAATGAACTAACTGGAGATTCATCGCACTCATAGAGGAGATGAGGTTGTCATCCAGAGAGGATCCCGCTTCTGACGACAACTTCAACACAACATCTGAAGCAGTCACGAGGACTGGAGAGGAGAAGAAGCGAGGAGAAGGCGCCCAGGGACGAGCAGAGAAACGAGAACACTGCAGAAAGAGAGGAATGCGAGTGAGAGAGAGGAAGAGAAAGACAGAAACAGTTAACGAAGAGGCCGCTGAAGAAAACAGATAATTTTTAGTTAGTTTTTTAATCATGTCAATGCCGAAGCTGTAGAATGAGAAGAGGAGAATAACCATGAGATGGATTCGAGAGGGGGCGAGTTGATTGAGGAGGAGATCGAAGGCACGGCCATCCTGAACAACCACTCATATCAATCTCTTCTACCCCATTCCACGAGTGATAGCTGACTTGGTCATCAGAATAGCCCTGGAATCTGGCGGATGGGAAGGCGGTTTCGGTGTAATGAAGAAGTGTGAGTGGAGTGCTGGCCGAGTGCAGAGAGAACATCGCGGACCAGGTAAACATCCGTCTGCAATTTGTATTACTGTATGTTCAAACAATGGTACCAGGAATAAAGATACGGAAACTCGATACCATACCAAACCTATGCAAATGATTACTGCAAGAAAAAAAGAATTAAAAATACCAACCAGATAAAGTGCGGAGAATCGGAAGCACTGGCAGAGAAGGCGAAGATTGCGAAGAGCACTCGGCACACTTTGCAAGGTTTGCAGAACACTCACATCTTCCTGAGGAGAGATAGGGAGAGAGGGGGTGGGAGAGAGAGAGAGAATAATATTAAGGAGAAAAATGAACAAGAGTGGGATGAACAGAGAGGCTAAGCGTTATAAATAATATAATAAAAATTAGATGATAAAATATTTTTGGACAGGCCAGGTACCTGCTCAGCGCTGCTGGCTTTCTTCTTCAGCCTATGCACTTTGATTTGGATGCACTGCAAGAAGCTTATCGTCAAATGCCATATTGGTGTAAAGCAAGTCTATTGTCCAAACAAAGAAAGAACTAAATGAATGAAATGAACTGACATCGCGAGAAGACTGGGAAGAAGCGCGAAGGGAGAGGGAAGTCAACTCGGAGGGCGAATTCAAGAAGACGTCTCCAACTGAAGATCTGTAGCAATGAGGAGAGATAGAAACAAGACTTTTTCAACTTATGGAAATTAAAAAAAAAGAATTAATTAACCAACTTGATGCCCTTGCAGCTGGAGCGGAAAGCAAGGAAGGACTTGGGGTCGAGGCTCGCAGCAACACGAGAGAGGATTTGAGGAGGAAGAGAGAGCAGAGAAGGAGGAGAAGGAGAGGGAGGAGGAGAGGGCGAGAGAGTGACAGAGAAGTCAGAGCAGCACGAGTCAGAAGACGTAGAAGCGACAGAAGGATCCTCCAGCCAGACCAGGAAGGAGAGGAGGTGGATGAGGGAGAGGGCAGGCATGGAGAGGGGATCTCGCAGAAGCGACGGCGGTTACTCAGCATCGCAGATACTCTTCTCAACACAATCAACTCTCAGTCAAAACTCGGGTCATGGACGATCGAATGTCCATGGATTCCGCACTGCGGGAACCATTGGAATCAGTTTCGTATCATTCGTAATTTCAGGAAACAGTTAGTTATACGATGGCAAAGGCAATAACTGCATAGATTTCTAAGTTGCGCGGAATCAGGAAAAGGGAGAAAAAGAAGAAAGAACCGAAGCAGAGAGACAGGAGTGGAATGCCAGCAAACCACCCTCACATTGCACAATGTTGCGCAGTGATCTGGGCACTGCCAGACTCGCTAACTCGTGAGTCACCCATTTAACACGTAATTCAGCAGTGCTTCTTCTCTTATGTAAATCACCATAATTGAGAGGCAAGAGAGAAACACCAAAGATGTGCGAGTTGCCTTGGCATGATCCATTCCAGGGCATGCTAGAGTTGAGAGAGAGAGATAGAGCGAGAAAGCAGAGAATTGGAGAGAGTGAATGGAGACGAAGAGGTTGCAAGAAAGAGATCCAAATAGGCACTAAAAGTGGGGAGAGAGAGAGGGAGAGAGAGAAAGAGAGATAATTTGCCCCGTAGCAATGGGTCAACCAATCCATGTGACTCGTGTGCATATCTCAGCAGAGGTCGCATTCTTGGTCTCTAAACGGACGAAATGCCGTATTTATAACAAGATGAGGATGGGGGAGGGATGCTCAGCTTCGGCCGGCAGTGACGATACAAGTACGGAAGTGACTTCAGAGGGGGGAAAAAGGGGGATAAGGGGGAGCTCGTGGAGAACTCCCCCCCCCCTTTGACGCAGAATCACTACTAGCATCTGTATCATTGCTTTGCTTTCCAACATATCAATTGAACCTGTTTGCCATCTGAGTAAACACGCTCCTTTTCTGGCAATCTAGAACATATCGCATTATTCAGTGTGTACAATAGTGCATCCTTTCACAGACTCATGGAAGACTACGAGAGAAAGATGAGAGAGGAGAGAGAGAAAGAGAGAGTGAGAGAGAGAGAGAGTGAGTGAGAGAGGAGCGTCAAAAGAGCGCCGACGACAGACGTAAGGATGCCAAAGCGACGGGATGATTACCACACTCCTGAAATTGGCACCTTCAACAGGCCCTCCATATATGATTCAAAACATCAAACATTTTCCAATTCTGTTTTATAATGTGTCAAAAATAACAGATTGCTCGACCTATATCACACGACAGTATAAAGAATTCTTGCAAAAAAGATGAGGATCTTGCGGAGTGGGTAACCTCGTCAGGCGAACAATAAATAGTAACAATAAACAACGGCGTCTCTGTCAGATTCCTCATTTGGGAGGGAAATTGCAGATGTGAGCGGTGGAGTCGAGAGCGGAGTAGAGGAAGAGATTGCGGAGAGGGGACTTGCCCTCGGTCAATGCCTTCAAGAGGATCATCGAGTTGGAGGAATGAGAATGGAGAGAACTTGCCTTGATGGCCTCCTGGCCGATGAATCCACCAACCACGGCGGCAGACGGGCTCAGCTGGGGGCCGAAGAAGCTAAATACAGTGCAATTAATCATCAAATGCACCAAAAAGCATAACATAAAAAGCAACCACGACAAAATATGAAAGCAACGAACTAATCGAGTTTCTTGGAGTAAATGGATTCGGGTTGGTCGCTTTGGTTGCAGGCTTCAAGTTCCTTCTTGTAGGCGTCAGAGAGGGAGGCGACATCCGCTTCTTCTTCTCCTTTCAGTTCATCCTTCTCCTCCAATCGAAGCATCGCTGGAACAGAAGAAATGGTTAAAAGAATTATCAATAACAGAAAGAGCAGATGAATAACTGGACGAACCACGAATTGGGAAGTAACTCGCAGGCAGAAGAAGACGAGCTTTTCGGATCAGCTTCTTCGACTGCCAGTCAACGTTGAGAGTCTCGGAGAATGACGGGTAAACCAGCGCCTTAACCGTTCTACTGAGAATTACTAAAGAACACAAAATACAGAAATACAAGCAAAATGTTTGAAAGTTCAACGAAGAGAAACACAACTAATGCGACAATAAATTCTAGCAAATAGCAATGGAATAAACCTTTTTCTCGAATTGCTCCTCTTCGATAGTCGTGATATTCTTCTCATCCACGACAACATCTGCTCCTCCATCAATGCCAACCAAAGGAGCAGGCTTCTCCTTCTTCCTGCAAGAAATACACTAGATCACCCGGCATCCATGAACAGGTTAAATAGGAAGGGGTTCAACTGACAAAAGGAAGAAGTGTTTGTTGAAGTCGAAGAAGGCATAGCCAACCCAGCCAAACACGGAAGACGAGATAAAGCGAATTCCCCGTGAGCGGCATCTCAACAACCACAACTTCTTCTCTTTTTCTTTTGTCTTTTGCCGGACAAGAAATGACTGACTCGATGTTGGTCTTCTCAACCTTCTCATACGGCTGGTCACAAAGGATGACCAGATCCAATCCTTCAATCGACTCCTGACACAAGAAAGCAAGGTAAGAATTTCTCTTATGAAGTGGAAGAAACCTGGCCAATGCTGAGCTGCACGAGTGGATTCAGAGCCGCCGCTCCAGGCAGTGTTGCAGAGTCTCGCTGTAGAGAAATCATAAGGAAATTGTTAACGTTGTAGTTACCAATAAAAAGGAATAAGAAACGAACCGCCTTTCCAATATCCTTTTGGGACAAGAAGAAGCTAGAGAAACAGTCGTCAGCAGTGACGGGGTCGCTGTCCACCAGCTGCAGCTCTTTCAGTCCACACAACATCAGATTCTTCACCACCTTCAAAAAGACTCAGAGTATCCCAGAAAGAAGAGAAGACAAACCTCAGCGCCAAGACCACGGAGACCGACAACGCGGACACGAGAATGGCGAAGTCTGCAATCAAATCTCCAAACTCCTTTCCGCTACGAGAACGACTAACGTGTTCTGTGCTTCAATGCCCCAGAGTCGAATCTGCCTGTCGTAGACTTCGGTTTCAGCCGCGGAGATCTCCTCGCCCCCTCCTCTCTCATCTCCACTTCATTCGCCATCTCCACAAGAGTCAACTACTTCTCACAATCTAGTTTCCAACCTTGCAAGACTGCCAACAACTGACCGGTATCAGGAATTCGATACGACGAAAAAGAGCATTATAATAGAAAAATTGCATAAGTCATCTCCCTTTATACACAATTGACATAGAGAATCACAAATGAAATGATCTTAAAAAGAGAACGATTTCGAAAGTAAGGCGTTAGAGTTGAATGGAGAGCACACATTGCTTATATTTTATGAACGGATACCTAACACGGAAAACGCGGAGAGGGAGGAAAGTTCAGGGGGAAGTGAATTCGAGGACGCGTGAAGAAAAAGTGAATTGACTACGCTAGGAGAATCTGTTGATGATGAGTGGACTATGGTCAACAGTGGAGTCAGTAGGATGAAGTAGATCCATCTTGGATAAGACTGGAAGGAAATGGAAAGAGCTAGACGCGCTACCGTATGACCCGATACATGGAAGCTCAACTATGGGTGCCTCTTAAACATTGTTCCAAGCTTCTATTTAGTCACTGGTGTTAACACTCAGTAATTACTCTATCTTCCTAAACCCACAATTAAACAACTGTAGTATACAAGTATTAAACGGAACAAATTACAAATATGATAACATAAATGAATGTACATAATTTCTCTATCTTAATGAGAGCAGCCATCGACAACATAAACTCTGCAGTCTCTTTAAGTTGCGTAGTAAAATAATAAGGATGGAAAACCGAATGTAATTTTCTCTCGTGCATGTTCACAAATAGCAAGAAGGGAGCTGCCTAAAGTGTATTGCTCAATCAAGAAACCCGCTCATTAAACGACAACGATTTCATATCAAAACAGAGACGAGGGAAAGGAAGACAACGCAATGAAATGACCCATGATGAGAGTGGAAGGAGAGAAGGAGAAGGGAATAGCTAGCTAGACCAGTAATGAGGAAGAGTTGTGGTGTGAGGAATAGAGTCATGCGGAGAGTGACCGACACTCCCACAGCCAGCCTCGCGGCGTACCATCGAAGGAGCACCCTCAACACAAGTGCATACTCAACTATCGCCTTCAATTTAGCTAAGGTTCATTTCATTGCCGCTCAAAAAATTACTGTAGTGATGTTAAAATTACTTTCGGCAGCAAGACAATTGGAATAAGTAAATAAGATTTTTAAAAAACCAACTCAGCAAATAGGCATGTTATTTTTAATGGTGACTAAACAGAATACCTTGGAGGGCCTAGCCCACGTGCAAATGAATCCCTCTTGGCAGGCAGTGACGAAGCAGTCCCGGCGGAACTCGAGAACTGTTAGTCTCTCGTGAGCAATCTTCTTGCAGATTAACGGCTCGATCAGAGGCAACTCGTGCATTCGTGGGCAGAATCTGGGAAGAGAAAGGGTAGCCAAGCCATGAGGACTTCTCAAGAGGATACCTTGTGCCAAGGAGACGAGAGTCATCTCCAGGAGAGGGAGAAACTCCGCCCGACGGAGAGAACGACACGACCTCCGGCGATTCCCCCGCTACGGACGATGGTTGTTGTTGCCGTCTGTAACAGAACACACATTCTTTTGATCATTTTCAATGCTCACTGCGGTTCTATTGGGAATTACCTTTCAGATACATTGATAATCGCAAAGGCTAAGGACTTGATCGACAAATAGCAATATACACCCATACACACACTTACACCAAAATATAGCAGTATAGACCCATGGGTGTATACTGGGTGTATGGGTGTATATTGCTATTTACCGACTTGATCATTGAAAGTTAGTAAAATTTAAACTACAGGTCGGGAGAGAGCAGGTGAGTTGGCATTTGAGATGATAGATCTATCCACATTCTAACATAAGAGCAATGGCAACATAATCATACATAATATAAATCGTCCTTTTTACAATATTTTATGCTAATATAAAGAAAACCCATAAAACAAAAAAAGGTCTAAAAAGGAATACACACACAATATCATACTATTAAATTCTCTGTCAATGATAAACTCATGCAGGGAAAAAGCAGGTGCAGATCCGACTACCCACGCGATTCTCCACCCACTTTTGTGGGACCCTCGGACCACCCTTTCTTTCCATGAACTTATGCCTTCAGTGTTTATCTATTCTGAAGAACGAAGAATGACCTGTCATTGTTGCTGTTTCCTCCTCCAAACTTGGCAGCAAAAGTGAATCCCCTCCGTTGAATTCGATTCTTTTTCTTGGACTCCTTCTGGCTGCCAGAAGGGGGATTCCCGACCCCTCCAGCTCCTGTACTTGATGGGGTTGTCTGAGATGCTGGAGACACTGATGCCGACGGCTCCCCTCGCGAAGATATCTACAAATTTAACCGATGCGTCTTGTAAGAACCCCCCTCCCTCATATTGTCTGATCATGGAAAAATTTTAATAGTGCGAAAAGTAATTCCTCCCTAAATAACTTTCTTTCCATCAACGAAATCAGACCTGCAGTTCGCTAAGCGGAGAGAGAAGAGTTGAATTGCGATGTCGTTGACTTGGCAGAGGCTGCTGCAAAGACTATGAGTCCAATCGAGAATGACCATGACAAGAACAAAAGGCCGACCTTGATGACATCGTCCGTGATGTCCCACAGGCAGAGTTGCGTGTCGTGGCCAACACTTCCAAGGCGATAACTCACTTCAAGAGAGAACTCAAGTAATGCAATGAGAGAACGTGGCAATACCTCCAACAGAATGGCTGGTTGTTGACAGAATTGTGCTTCCATTCGTTCCTGCGCCATAAACACTCGACGATTGGGCGCGTGGCTACAATACATCAATTCATTCTCATAATATTGCGGAAACTCGCACACGTACCATCTGATGGTTCCCTGATCAAATATATACTGTAGTTAAACGATATATATATAGCAACAAAACTGAAGCACGAATTCGCTCCTTCCCTGACCTTCAATCGAACCCGACTGGAAGAAGCAGAAGGCGGGGGAGGGCCGCCCTCGTCATCTGACACTCCAGGCTGGCAGCCTTCATTTGAAGTGGACGCCGTCTCATTGTCCAGACTGCACATGAAGGGGTCGAAGGCCACCTCCAAAACAGACTCCATCACATTATGTAGTTAGATAATGGAAGATATCTAAACAGGCAGTCAAGTTAATACCTGAGAGATCCAGCTCTTGTGACCAAGTCCCCGACAGACAACTCTTCTCTCTGCGAATGAATAGACTGTTAAGAGATCATCCTCTCCGCCCGTTGCAAGGAGTCTTCCGTCTGGAGACCAGGCAACGCACAGAAGACCGCCGAAGTACGACAGCATGAAACTCAACAACTCCATCGTGTCGAAGTTGAAGATGCGCAAGTAACCATCCTTCAATATTAAAGGATCAATCGAAATGAAATTTAATATAATGGCCTTGTCATTTGTAATAAAAAACAATGAAACAAAGACATAAGATTAGAAGAACAACAGCACTTTACGAATAGAAAGATTAAAAGACTTACATGGCCGACGGTGGCAAGAAGACTGTTGTCAACGGGCGAGAATGCAAATTGTTGAATGGCACCAGTGCCGATCTGCCAGCGATACACCGGGTTGCGAGTGGTCTTCGCCTTGCATGTGAAGACTGCGTACTTGTCTCCCTGACATTTTTCTGTTCATATCAGAGAAGAAAGGTTAAGGATGATAAGTACCTGTTTGAACAGCTGATAAGTGGGAGGAGTGGGAGAGCACTGCAACTCCTCGTAGTAGAGATACATCGAGCCAGACGAGTGCGACACCAGAAAGTGCTGGGGCTGACCTGCAAGTGGAGTCCTTTCATCAAAGGAAATCGGGAGAAAACATTCTCAGAATTATGTTGAAATAAAAAGAAAAACCTGGAACCCATCGAAGACATGTGACTGCAGATTTCTCAATTAGGCGCTCTTCATTGTATAAACGACTTAGCTAAACAAAGAAAACACTTAAGTGAAAAAAGGAAAATAACCGCGAAGCAACACCAACAAAAACAAGCTAACCTGATAATCTTTCTGGAACGGGTCAATCAACTGAACTTGCCCTGCGGAGAAGCCAATCAGTAAACTGAATAAGAAGAACTGAGTGAAGGATCAACATCACACTTCAAATCATGCCTAAAAGAGCACATGACTTTGGGAAGAAACCTGCAAGAAGTTGGAGTGGCAGTCTCCTGATTGAAGTGATGGCAAGTTGGAAATGTCCCTTTGTACACCCGTTTATCAATCGGCTTGGTTAAATCAGCAGCGGAAGTAGTGCCTCTGCAGCAGAAATCATTAAGGAGTTGTTCACGAAGAGGAATAAAGGACAAGGAAACCAACTTGTATAGGTAAACATAGAGCTCACGGCCAACGTTGAAACAAATTCTATCTGGGACATTTTCTGCATCCCGTAACGGGTCCTCGTCGCCTTCCTGCAAAAAATTTTTATGCGCCAAGGAAGACTTTAATTTTTTCGTTAATTTTATGTAGATGAAAACCGAGAGAGAGAGAAAATTAAATGGATAATCAACTACCACATAGATTAATTAGCCAAGAATATCTTCTTTGGGCAAGGTTTTCACTACGATTATACTTCAACAAGGCATTTAATTCTATGAAGAAAAACTTCGTTCGTACACGATCGTGAATAAAACGAGGTTTCCTTCTCTCAAAGGTAATGGAACAGCACAACATAATAAATAGAATCCGTGATACAAACCAAGCTTCCGTTAATGAGGGAGGGAGGGGCTATCCTTGAAGACGAAACAGAAGAACATCGACCAGCGCCGACAGAAAGGAAAGAGACGCGCACCGGGGCACAGGAAACAGTGTTCCCCGCCTGCCAACACACATTTTTGAAGGATTAAACTCGAATGAATCACAGGCATGACCAAATAAGGGACACTTGGTTGTGGATATTCGATGCAGAAGGCTCCAACATGATTAAGTGGGACTCTATTTGGCCGCGAATACTCAGCAAGCGTCATGAGTCGATAGGTTCCCTCACGAGTAGCGAAATGATTTCGGATCTCGTCCTTAGGAAGACCAGCAGAAGCAGCAACGCCCGCAACGGAAGAAAGTGGATGAGGGCCGAGCGGCGCAGAGGAAGAGGAAGGTCCGCCCAGCACACCGCCACTTCCTAGAAATTGGGTTGTATTTCCATCTCAGATATAATCCTAGAAATGTTTACATAGGAAGCAAATACTAGGAAAACGAGTTGTATAGATCATCTCGGGAAAGTCTTTTTGCTAAAAGCATAACAAGGAGAGAAACCGAGAGGATCAGAATGTGGTGGAGGCAACGCGGAGCTTCCGATCAAATGACTCTGCATCATCCTTCCTGCAGAGAAGCACTTCACCAACTGCGAAACAATGAAAATTAACAGAATTGAAAGCTGGAAATGCAACAAACGACTGACAAGTTTGACAAACGGAGTTGTTCGCAGAGTGAAATCATTCCGCATGCTAATGCCACCTTCTTCTGTCACAGGCTCATTGAACGGAGCCTTCAAGAAGACAGCCTTATGAAAGTTATAACGCGTACCATTTACGCAAAGTTCGTTGAAGAAGTCACAGTGCAAACAACCCAGCCTTAGCTATTTCAAAGACATTAGCCTCGCGAAGAGCACAAGCAGTTTACGATATCTTCAACTAACGAAGCAAAACTACCACGCGAAAAGATCAGAAACAATAAAACCGCATATTCCTCGAATTCTTTTTATAAACAGCCAATCGCGTCGCGGTCAAGTAATTCGCAACGCGGCTTTAACCGACTACGGTATTCGCCAGTGTCATTCGCTCGTTCAGTACACTGACCCAGTCCACTGCAACAGCTCTTCCCACGAAGGTTGAAAAGGTGTTACCATCTGTTTATTACCTCGCTTAAGTGGATTAACGACTTCTGCCGTCAGGAACATAAATAATAACTTCGAAATCCAATCAAAACACAGGTATTACGTACACAAATGTGAGTGAGTATAGTACACATCGGAGGAATCTGACAAAACAACATTAACAATGGAAGCAACAATGAACCGCAGATTAGCGATTTGGATTGTAAATCTTCTTCTTGACACGCGTGATACGCCACGCGTTCGCATCGTTGTACTTGTCGTAGAGAGGGTCGATCTTCTGGTTCTTCTTGAAAGCCGAGAGTTTCGTGGAATCAGAGATCTTGAAGAATGAAGGGGCGTATTCAACCAACCACTTCGGGTCGATCGCAGTCACCTGAAGTGGACAATGTTAAGCACTTGCAAGAGGAACAACGACAATGGGCTCTGCCCCCTAACTCACCTCTCGCATGTACTCCTTCGTTGTCATGACCAGCTCGTGATACACAACCCATTCGGGTTGGTTCTGGAAGACGGCGGAGGACGGGTGAATGAAGACATTTTGCCCGTCCACCAAGGTACGGTATCCTTCCTTCAAGATATCAGTTCATATTCATCCATTCTTTCATAGAGACCCTATTTCAAGGAAATGATACAACTCAAATATAGTAAATCTTCCTTGGATGACAACTATTAATTATCTTGAATACAAATTAAGATTGAACGGAAGGGAAGGCTGGCTGACCTGAGGATCTCTCTTGGCTGCATTTCGGAAGAAGCCGGAGCAAATGGCCTTCTGCACTCTCTGCACTTCTCGTCCGCAACTGATGACATCCAGTTTGTGCCGGTCCATGATGCTCAGCAACTGCTTGCGAATGTCCTGGAAGCAGGAACAGTCATTGGCTATTCCTTACGAACCTCTCTCTCTATCACTTTCCTCTCTCTCTCTCCCTCTATCTGTCTCTTTCTCTATCCTTGCCTGCGCCCTTTTCAGAGTGCGAATCTGAATGAAGTTCTCGAAGCACCATGGCTGGCTGAAGTGGTGAGCTTTCCACGAGTTGTACACAGCAAGAAGAGTGAGATGATCTCCTTCCGGCTGGTGGAACTTTGCTTTCTTCTGGTCGGCAATCTCTTGCTTCTCCTGAAACAGTTGATGTAATCATCTGCTATTCTAACAAGAAATGAAAGAATCAAAGCGAACTTTCGGCCTGTAGAAGACGTTCTGGACGTTGAGCATGGAGACAATCGTGAGAACTTCTTCAGAACAGCCAAGGTCCACAGACATGATCAGCAGCTTGGCCAGGGTCGGCTCCAACGGAAACTCTGCCATCTAAACAAAGGACGGTCACACATTAAAAGCAATTCAGCGGTTATTACTTAAAATGGAATTTAAAGAAGTATTATCTGGAAATGAAGAAATACGTACTCGTCTGCCAAGTCTCGTGAGAAGTCCATCGTTATCGAGTGCGGAGAGAGTGTGCAGAGTGTTCAGTGCAGCAATCATCGCCTAAACAATACTTTTTGTTACACAAAGTTATTCATGTATTTCTCCCAGAAATCTTCTCTTCGGAGGAATAACAATTGAAGCGCCAAAGAGAAAAAGAGCAGACTTCGAGTGGTGGAGCGTCCATGAAGTCGAATTCAATCAGATTGTTGATGCCCATGGCTTTGAGCTGCAGCAGAGTTGACGCGAGATTTGTCCTTTGGATCTCAGGGACTGGAGTTGGCAGCATTTCATCCCTGAATACATTGCATGAGAGATGATCTCTAAAGCAAGCGTGCTGACCTGTAGGCCCTCTCAGTGTAGAGTCGGTAGCACTTGCCAGGCCCAGTCCGGCCGGCTCGGCCCGCTCTTTGTTTCGCAGCGGCTTGGCTGATCGGAGTCACAACCAGCGAGTCCATTCCTGACTTGGGATTGTAGATCTTCTGCTTCACGAAGCCTGGATCAACGACGTAGAAGATTCCATCGATTGTGAGAGAAGTCTCCGCGATGTTTGTTGCGATCACCACCTAAACTCTCTTTCAGTTATCACTCATTACTATTCCTCCCTGAAAACCCTTTAGAAAAAGAAGAAGAAGAAAAAAGAGACCTTTCTGCTTCCAGGAGGCGCAGGTTCAAAGATGCGAGTTTGCATTTCACTCGGAAGAGCACCGTACACTGGCAGTATTATGAGATCTGGCACGTCTGGGCCCAGACTCTTCATTCTCTCGAATAACACTTCACAGGAAGTGTCAATCTCCTCCTAAAAACAACTCATTTGTCCATACCAGAGATGTGAAAGAAGACTGATAGTATGAGTGAATGTGAATAGAAGCAAACCTGTCCAGTGAGGAAGACAAGAATGTCGCCCTGAGGCTCGGTGAGATGAATCTGCATCACCGTGATGTGAGCCGCGTCCAGGTAGTCCGTTTCAGGCTCGCGCGTGTACAGAATCTTTATTTCGAAATAATGAGAAAGAGAAACGTCATGAAGAAACTGCAAAACGTAGTAATTTTCGTTTAGCGTACCTCCACCGGGAAGGTTCTGCCAGGGATCGTGAAGATCGGAGCTTGGAAGAAGTACTCGGAGAATTTGACAGCATCCAGAGTCGCACTGAATAGATGTTATGTGCTGTTGGGCATTTGTAGATAGAATAGGAGGATAACCTGGTGACAATGAGCTTGAGTTCTGGTCGTTTTTTGATGGCAGCCTTGAGAAGACCGAAGAGGATGTCGGTGTGGATGGTTCTCTCGTGGGCTTCATCCAACATAATCAAGGAGTACGCAGTCAGATCGGGATCCAGCAGACACTCCCGCAGCAACATTCCATCCGTCATGTACTTGATGATCGTCTCCTGGCTGAGAGAAAACAAAGATAATAGAGGAGAAAATAATTAATACAATAACAAAAAAAATTAACTATCAAAGATACCATATTTTAACCATACTCCAATTCTCAACAAGAAATGAATCTTCGTTTAAAATTAAAATATAAATGTAAGAAAGGAACCTCGTGCAGTCTTCGAATCGAATGGTGTAGCCGACTTCCTGGCCAAGTCGGCATCCAAACTCTTCGGCCACTCGCTTTGCCACAGACATTGCGGCCACTCGTCTGCAATCAAGAAGTTTCACTGTAGCTCTAGAATTTACTTCCAGAAACCACCCCTTTAAAAACCCCAGTAAACCACAAGTTGATAGAACAAATGTAAAACAATAAGTCGAAAGTAAAGAGAATGAATTGCATTGCCTGGGTTGCGTGCATCCAATGCGTCCCCTTGCAGCATAGCCAGCCTCCACCATGTACTGAGTCATCTGCGTAGTCTTGCCTGAGCCCGTCTCTCCAATCACAACCAGAATGTTGTTCTCGGCAACAGCCTGCAAAACAGTCAGTCGGTCATTTCACCCCTCACTTCACTAGCTGGGTAAATGTCCACAGAATGTTAGCACACTAGTTTCCGTATCAATCGGTATCTTTTTACTGTTCAAACAAGGGCATTGTGTGGAATAAAGGACAGCGATAATGGCATGAAGGGGATATTTGACTGTTTAGGGAAGCAACCTGGAGAAGCGCCTTCTTGAGTTGGAAGATGGGAAGAGATTCCCTCTGCTCTTTCATGCTCAGACTCGTTCTCTTTCCATAAGTCGCCTTTCCACCGGCCGTCACGTGTTTGTACCATTCTGGCATCTCCTGAACATCCGGCACTTGATCAGGGGGGAAAGGGTGGCCAGAAATGTGGTTGGGTAAGACCGGTCTGGATGGTCTGGTTCGGACCTGGCTTTTTCCGAGCACTTTATAATCAAAATATAGTACTCATCAAGCTAGTAACCTTCAGGCGATCCCTTGCCCCTGGTCTGTCGTCATCGAATGCTCTCCTTGGGCCAACTTCGGGCATTGGATCAGCAAGGCGAGAATTCGATTGGAATCCAGATCTAAACAAGCTATAGTTGCAAGAATGTTGGGAGGGGAGAAAAAAAGCGAAACCGTTGGTCGGTATCCTTCTCCCGTTGCGCCTGCACCTTCGTTTCTTTTCTTTCCTTCGACAGTGCTCCCTGCAAATCGTAATCCTTTAGTTACTCACTGAAGTCAAGAAGAAAAACAAGTGAGCATCATAATGTGTAACCTGCATGAGTGCAGCCTGCGCGAGACTGCCATCTGGATTCTTGACAACCTTGACCGGTTCAATCTCCTGAGCGACTCGAGCACCGAGTCCCTTGAGAAAGTCGGGTTCATCCTCCACCAACTCAATCTCCACATCTTCCCCGTCGCTCTCTTCTGAAGATAACCCAAGGAGTTACTGTACTATTAGATATTTCGCAGTCAAAAAAGATAAAAACGAAACGAAAAGAAGGGGTTCCTGCTCCCTCTAAACTGACCATCGTGATTCTTGAGTACTCCAAGTTCCTCATCAAAATCTGGCAAGTCCATGTTGGTGATGGCCCCGCCTCCTCTCATTTGGTGCAGTTCCCATCTCTCGGGGGTGGACAGGCGAACGCGGTTCTTCTTGCTGTGTTATAGTCTCATTACTCCAGACATTCACTGCCTTGGGAAAGAGTAACAAGGAATATTAGTATAATTGCTTGCATAAATAATGGATAATAAGAAGGTCATTCTCAAATAAAAACAAATCCTGAACCTGGTTGAAGGAGCGACAGCCTGACTCGAATCGTCTGCGTCTCTCTTCCAGGGAGCATCTGGATTCCTCAGCTCAAGGCCAATGGCATCGGGTGCCAACTCCGGCTCGGGCGGGTTCAGGTCTTCTCCGGTGTTCTGGTCCACTTCTTTCATTGACAATGACATCTTCCCCCCTGGGTCCATGCGAAGAACCTGAAGGGAGCAAAAATGGCACACCTGCATACTACTTCGTTAAAAAAAACATATGGGAACTAAAAGATCGCCCATATTAGACTCACAATCGGCAAAATAGATTGCAATAGTTGGAACGGTGAGAAAGTGCCTTTGGAATCAAAGTCGTAAAATAAACAGAATTGTAATGGAAATCTAAAGGTTGTACCTTGACTTTGACCTTCTGCGACCTTGTGAGGACATCGGCGACAGCGTTAACGCGCTCATTGCGCAGCTGTGAGATGTGGCAGAGTCCTTCGACTTTGGTGCGGAATCCTTCCAACTGAAGTGAGATTCCGGTTAAACTTTCACTCTAACCAAAAGAAATACTTGATAATAAAATGTCGACTAACGGCCAAGAATGCGCCGAATGACTGAATGTTGTTGACTCGAGCATCGTAGATTCCACCGACCACCGGAGCCTCCAGCATCTCCTGTCTCCGCTCTCCTCTGCCCCCTCCTCGCCCTCCTCTACCTTCTCCTCTCTCATCCCGACCTCCATTACGAGGTGAGCGAGATCTTAACAATAGCACTTTTTAGATAACACAAAAACATACCGACAACATCTATAAAATTAAGTCGAATAATCTCGCCCAGATTTCTAAAGATAATTAGATGATGGATGAAAAGTAGAAAAGCACCTGGACGGCCTTCGCTTGTTACGGTCTCTGTCGTGGCTGCGAGAGCGACTCCGCCTCCTTCTGTCTCTGTCTCTGTCTCGGTCTCTTCTGTTCTCTCGCTCTCTGCTCCGACTTCTCTTCCTTCGGCGTTCCTTTGACCGACTCCGACTTCGGGATCGCTTTCTTTTGCTCTCTTGCTCCTGAGATAAGAAATGCGTAATAAGAATGGCTCATGTCAGGAGAAGAGAATGGATTAAGGACTCTGGGTGCGAATAAAAGGAAAACATGCTTTTGACATCAAAGTTTAATTCTGGTTCGCCTAGCTGCTAAATCAGCGTGGATTCGACCGGAGATGTCAACGGGTCTAACATTTTAATGCAGGCATGACCCACAGGGTCGTATCTAGGATCGATTTTCAAACTTGAAATATTACTTTAAGGGGTTCCAGAAAAAAAATTTCTCCTAACACTGCCATAATAAATTTCATGCAGCATAACAACTTTAAAAGCATTTCTGGAACCGAGAACATCTAATTTCATAAATGAACGTAATTGAAAGTACTTGTTAATGCCAAAGATAGGATGAAAGAACGAACAGCTTCTTTCCACTTTGTCTCGAGACTCGCAAGGAGATTCATGGTATCCTCTGCGTCTTTCTTGTCCGTGTCATTCGGCATTGCGAGTGCTGGGCACAACTCCTTCAACTCCTCCTTTGCATCCGAGATCAGAGTGATCTTCTTTTTCTCCGGAATGCCAAGGGATTTGTTCGTGCTAAAAGGTAGTGCAAATTTAGAATCTTATGTGAGCATATATATAGTTTTTTTTAAGTAATAAAAAGTTTGAAGATATGTTAGAGGAATAGATATAAGAAGTCTAACGGCTTTTTGGAGAGATTCGGCATCATGTGGTGAATAAGACGCAGAAGATTGGCCGTCAGCGAGTCATCGAATTGGTCGTCGAGGCCTAACCATTCAACATTCCGTAAAAATAAGACAAAAAATTTAAGCAACAATTTAAAGGCGGTTAGAAATTGCATATGCAAACCTTGCTCAGCCAATGCCTTCTTAAACTTGTCGAATGTCTTCGCCTTCGCAGCGATATCAATGATGAACTCGGCAACTGTCTTTTCAGCCATGCCGAAATGATTTTCCAACTCGGAACAAACCTATGAAAATCACTTCATTATCAGGTAGACTTGGAAAGAAAGAGTCATATTATCCGACCAACTAGTAAATTAATACTGGCTTCAATATAAACTTGAAGGATTAAATATTGTGTTCGTTGCCACCATAGAGGCTGACACCTGAACGTTGCTATTGTCATCAGAAGGAACATATTTCGAACCGAAAATTCAACAGTGCCCTTTAAATTGCAATATCAAAAGAAAAATCTATCCAACGACTTCAAAAGTCACATTTCGAAAAAAAAATAATCGAGATAATTCCACAAACCTTTGATACAAGTGAGAGCTTCTCGAGCTCGTCCATGATTTCGAAAAAAAAAGGAGTTCGGTCGCTTCTCCCTAAATGTACAAAAATTGCGACAAACAGAAAGTAAATCTCAAAATTCATCAATCAGTTCCTGCGAAAACGAAAATACGACCAAGAAATCGTCTCTTTGGCACAATGCTTGACTGATTTATCCAGGGTACTCAACCACACTAAAAATGTAAACCAAGTTGTAGCAATGCTAATTAATGGTCTGCACATGCAAGATGGCGCGAAATTTTTCTAACTAGATTTTTGCTTTTCCATATCTTGTTCGATTTAATTTTAATGGTAAATTTTAATTCTCGTTCTTATTGTACTTCCTTCTTCTAGAGAGATTAGTTCTCATGCCTTTACTGTTGTCAATCTGCCGCTCATCTCTCTCTCTCTCTCTCTCTCTCTCCTCTCTCTCTCTCTCTCTCTCTCTCTCTCTCTCTCTCTCCCTCTCGCTCTCCCTTCATTTTCTATCTCACTTTCTCGCTCATATTCACCCACACAGTACGTTTGAAGATCTTGCATTAGCTCGCTCTCGCTAATATTAATGTTCCATATAGCGTCCCTGTAGTTGCAGCAGAAGGTAGATTTTTTTTATCAGAGTTAAGAGTACGAATTAATTAGTGAAATGGAAACATCGTCCGCTTCCGTAGAATCAGCAGAGTGGCGGCAGTCCTTGCGTGGCTGCTCAGCGTTGCCTCCCGTAGTTCAACCTCCTCAATTCCTCGCGATTTTCTCCCATACTTCATCCTAAATACACCATTTTTGGCTGTATTAAAGATATTGCACGCTAGCTGTCTCGTGTTCCTTTCGTTATAACTCTAGTTGTACGTGTGGTTGCTATAAACAAAGCACCAGTCGCTTCTTCCTTGCGAGAATTCGTTTTTCTTCTTGAAGTTGTAAGGTCTTCCTCTCTCGATCTCGCTCCTCCAGCTGTTCACCCTGGAAGTCAACATTGTGGAGTAAAGAGAAAGACGCGATTGAGAACTGAACCACCTGCATCTTCTTGCTGACGACAAAACTACGCGCTTTCTTATTCGTTCCGGTCGGTCTTGAGTATGACAAAAGATGCGCCCTGCGCTCTCTTGGACTCACCGACAACTCCAGCATCAGAATCACTTGGGCCCACTTCAATAAGAGAACAGAGAGAGAGAAGAGAGAGAGAGAGAAGATAGAGAGAGAGAAGAGAGAGAGAGTGGACGGTTGACCTGTCTCTTCCACTCCTTGCGAGTGAAGAAGATGGCTTCGTATGTCCTAGTCATCATAGCGATCAACAGATTGAACTGAAGAATGGACACGCAGAGCTCGAAGATGAGAAAGAGAGCCTGCGATTTAGGGGGAAGGAGTGGATCCTGAACAGGTGGCGAACCTTGCCAATGGCCTGTATGAGTTGGACAGGACAGGATTGCAGTTGTCTGTAGAGATTCATGAACTCCCCGATAGTCATGATAAAGGTGCGGAGGAGGGCGTCGATGGGGGTCTGCATGATGTTCTCGAAGAGAGAATCACTCTCGGTGCGGGCTTTTCTCTCGCACGAAGTGAAGATAACGTAGAAGGCTGGAGAGGGCGTGGCAATGCGTATATAAGTGACAGAGATTTTAAGATATAGAAGAAAATAAAGTGAAAACTGTTAGCACCAACACTGAGAAAATCCCACAAGAAATATTGAGTAGATTAACAGAAATCGGAGAATATCCGTGGCTACAATCGTGTAGACCATCAAGACAAAGGGACCAACGAATTTGATTGCTCTGAATGTTGTTTTGTTAGCCAAGCGAGATTACAGAGCAAAGATGGGACCGGCAATAGAAGAGAAAGTGGACGGTGGTGAGGAGAACGGAGAGAGTGGAGAGGACGTTGTCTGCCACGAGCATCTGCTCTGTCAAATTACAGAGAAGACGAGTGGGCACCAGGGAGAGCACGAACACGAAGGACAACTTGTACGACAACTTGGCAGGGAAGGCTTTCTGAAGGGACAGAAGGAGTGACAGTGAATTGAGTGTATTCATGATGATACATAGATGGACAGCCATTTGACTCGGCCGATTCGACGGAGTTCCAGGGAGTCGAAGATCATCTGGATTATGACCAAGAGCAGGACGATCAACTCACAGCCGAGACGAAACTGAGAAAGAGAGAGAGAGAGAGAGAGAGAAAGGGAATTTTAGTACAGACGAGAAAGAAAAGAAAGAGAGTCGGAGACGCATTGACTGACATAGCCGTGCAAGAAAGGAAGCGTAGAGTAGGCAATGAGATGGCACTGCGTCGTGTTTCCATCTGGAATGGCCTTCGTCCATATTTTCAGCGGGTGTTGAAAAAGAGAATAAATCTAACAAAATGTAAATGGAGTGTGGTTGGCAGAGCGGAACCCTTCCATTCCGATGAAACCAGCAGTGAGATGTTCAGTTGTGAGAGAGAACGGACGTGTCATGTAGGCAAGGACGAAGAAGATGTAGTAGAAGCAGAAGAGAACGAACGACTTCAACCAACTGCAGAACAATCTCTTCCTTCCATCTCTCATCATGATTCTATGTTGCTGCACCACCTCTTCCGAACATAGGTGTCCCACTTCGAATCAAGGAGCTCCTCCAGTAGGCCGTCCATTAGATCGAGATGTTGCCTTGTCTCCTAATTTCTTTCCGGTTTAAAAATAAGACGCTGATTAATTTGTATTAGAGAATCTGATTGATGAACCCCGTAGACGACCAGCGAAAGTGCACTCTCTTCATTCATCTCTCCATCCTCCTCGTTGATACTGTCTATTCTTGCCAGTGGAAACGCCGTCTGTCTGGCTGCCCCGTACTCCCATACAGTGTCTGCCTCTAACGACAGAATCTCCAGGAACATCTGACACCGAGAGAGAGAGAGAGAGAGAGTGATATGGTACCAATTGGAATGAACCTGCTTCTTGGCCAGTTTGGCTGCGAGAGTGAGAGGAGTGAGTCTCTGCGCGTTCATGATACGCAAGTTTGCTCCTTTTTCCACTGCGAGACGAAAGATCTCCTCAATTTCGGAGGATCAGCCTGCCTCCCCCCTCCCTTTCTTATCAGCCTGCCTCCCCCTCCCTTTCTTATCAGCCTGCCTCCCCCCCCCTTTCTTATCAGCCTGCCTCCCCCCTCCCTTTCTTATCAGCCTGCCTCCCCCCTCCCTTTCTTATCAGCCTGCCTCCCCCATCCCTTTCTTATCCACTCACCAATTTCCCGTGAATGACACACATGTGGAGGACTGTATTGCCATTCGTGTCCTGCGCATTGGGATTGGCCTGGAAGGATGTCACGGTCTTTCAGGTCAGAATGGCTAAAGGGAACCTTGTGAGCAATGAGCAGTCGGAGGCAGTCCGGGTGGTTCATGCAAGCCGCGAAGGAGAGCGGGAACTCGCCAAAGTACATGTGCCTGCTCATCCGTTGCATTTTCAATCTTGATTCATCCCTCTATTATAGAAAGAGGAAATACCCAGTGTAGTTGGTATTTGCAGAGAGCTCGACAAATTCGTGTTCCAATGAGTCCGAGCGACTCGCTTTCTGGTCATCCGCACAGAAGAATGCTCCGTAGCATCTGAAAGCGAGAGGGAAGAGACATGTGAAAGAAAGAGAGAGAATACCTCTGATGGACATCTGCTCCTCGTCTTAACAGAATGGCAACCATGCGTACATCTTGGTTGACAATTGCTTGGTGGAGTGGTGATAGACCTCAAGGTCTCTTTAATTGTTCCATCTTGATAGAGTGCTTTGAAGAGCCTACCATAGTAGTCTTCAGATATAGAGATATCATTGATGAGCTTGGGGAAGGCGTCGAGCAGTTTGATGACGAGTCGATTGTGTAGTTCCGTTCCATGCATGAGGCAGACTCCGACTAGGGTCTCACCCATCGATACTCCAACGGGAAGGCACTTGGCTCTGCGGTCTCTGATACTTTGCAAACCTCTATCCTCGATAGTCCAGCAGATCTCCCTGTACTTGGACTCAGACTTGCCCCTCTTGCCTCCTCCATCCAGGAGTTTGAGTGCCTTCTTCAGATCGCCCGCGTTTTCTCCTTCCTGCTGGAAGTCATCCAAGATGTTCGGGCCGCTCTTTCCTTTTCCTTTCTTCCGCAGAAATGCTCCAAGAACTGCGTTTCGCTCCTTAACAAGTGCCTTTTACTGTTTTCGGATTCAGTTTTCCCCATCCCTCTCTCACTCTATCTCTCTCTTTCTCTCTCACTTTCTCTCTCTGTGTCTCTCACTTTCCCTCACTCACTACCACTCTTACTCTCACGTTCCCTCCCAATGGTTTTACCACTGATTAAAAAAAAAGAAAATGCGCTGACTTTATTCCTCAACTTGACCAATTCGGTAACGGCGACGAGCTTTCCTTTGCCTTGATTGTACATAAATTCGCTCACCTCAATTGCTTATTTTCACGGCTGGTTCAGGTTTCTTTCCTGTAGATCTTTAGATAACCTTGACTTCCAGATAGCTGTCAATAATGGAGTGGTCGCCCGATCGATCTGCGTATCTAAAATGATGAAAGTGGGCTAGACTATTGCTATTTGAGAAATGCAGACGGCCTGCCTCATCCACGGGATGAGCTCCCCTCCTCCATGTAGATCAACTAATCGATACATCTTCATGTCTTCCCGTAGTCGCCTCATCGCACCCACCTTTGGTTTCATTTTTGTTTAGTATTAAATGTGATATAGGAATGATATGCAGCAAACCTTCGGGGCATTGTCTTCAGCCGAGTTGAGATTTCCCATTCTATCGAATCTTGAATGAAGTCAGTCAAGTCAAAGTCAGGACATGGTAGTCGGGAGACCTCCAGGGGTCAGCAAAGAGAAGTAAGAAGGCTCACAGGCATAGCCAGCCTGACTCTGCCAGCAACCTTCTCACGGAGGGAATATGAGAATGCAGGGCGAATCCATTACCGCCCGCCTGAAGCCATTCCCTTCTCCTGTTGCCATAGACAGTACGAAGCAAAAATAGTTAGAAGATGAATTATAATTTATGTGATTACATACTTCGATGTTTATGTGTACATGGGAAATGACATTGGCTGAACTTTGCTAATTCCCCCTTCACTCGTACTTATGCGCCTAAAAGTACCACAATGGTCATCTGCGTTCCTGCCCAGTATAGCACTTAATAAGCACTCCTTTGAGTCTATAGCACTTAATAAGCACTCCTTTGAGTCACATTGTATTAATCAGTTCCAGGTAATTTAGCCAGTTTGAAAATAATTCTATTTTTAAAATGCATCTTGCAGCTCCTTCCAGGTATTCCCATACACGGTTGTAGCAAGCAATTCTCCAGTCATGTCTATTTTATCAAATCAAACAAGAAATAATTTTAACTGTCTACAAAGTTAGCGTGAGAACAAGTAACATCTATGTATGTATGTGTGTCAGTAATAATAACCTGAGGATAATTAACATCTATGCGTGTTTTACCAATAACCATTATTAAATTCAGAAGACTCTCGTGTTAGCAGTACTCGTAGTAGACAGAATGCTAATAATATTGATTAGAAACATGTATATTATATGCTTGTATAAATGTACAGGAATAGATGAATCTGGCTTAATCCGAGTATACGATTTTCAGCTTTCACCCAAGGAAATTTCTCTAACTGGAGGAGGGCCGGCGATGGAACGGCGGAGCATGCTATTCCCTGCAATTTCTTATGAATATGCAACTCTCACTTCTCTCACTTCTCTCTCTTCTCTCTTCTCTCTTCTCTCTCTTCTTCTTACCAGAAGGAAGTCCGAGCTTGTTCATCTCATTCTGCAGAAGTCGTTCCAACTCATATCCAAACTTCACTTGATTCGCCACAAACACAGCGAGAATCATCCATGCCTAGAGATGGAACTGATTGGGGTGTGTGAAATGATGAGAAGATGACCAATAAGACTACCGTGTTACCTCAGACGTGATTGGACAGAGGGTCGACGACGACTGTTGCTCGCTCTGCCCGTTATTCCTCTCTGCACAAACGAGAATTTTTTTAAACAGCAGAGTAATTTGTTTAGTGTTAATTTTTTCTCAAGCATTCCGAAAGACTGACGTTCACAACTCGGATTCAAGAAGCTGGGAGCAGAATTAGCGACCGGAAGATGAGAAGATGCCGCCGATGACCTGGAAAGTGGATGTTTACAAGGAGAAGAAAGAAGATGACACTCAACCTGATTGTATGCGAAGAGGGAGTCGATCCTTGTTCATTCGGAGTTCTATTCGTAGGAGAAGTGAGTGCGCCTTCTGAAGAGGACTCCGACGGGTCATCCGCTGACTGAGAACGAATTCGCTGAAGCAGAAGGGGAGAATGGACACTGATGGTGGTTGGGAAGGAACAAAGGTAGTTTATTCCCTCTCTGACCTCGAAGGGAAGATGATCCTTCTCTTGAAGCTGCTTCGCTACGTCGTTCAATGCATTCGCGAGAGTCTCGAAGAACACGGCTGGCACTCGCTTCTTCTCGCCCTCCTTAATCATACACAACTAGGATTTATTCATTTTTAATGAGAATTAAAGTATATTCAGTGGATTGTCACCTGGACATAGCCAGCACCGAAGTCACGGAGGATGTCGCAGGCTGTCGAGGGATCATGCAGACGGCGCATGCACTCGCACAGGGCACACACAAAACGCTGCAGTCAAAGAGAGAGAGAGAGAGAGAGAGAGAGAAAGAGAGAGATAGGCGAGAGAGAGAGTGAGAGGTAGGCAAGAGAGAGAGAGAGAGAGAGAGAGAGAGAGAGAGATAGGCGAGAGAGAGAGAGAGAGTGAGAGGTAGGCAAGAGAGAGAGAGAGAGATAGGCGAGAGAGAGAGAGTGAGAGGTAGGCAAGAGAGAGAGAGAGAGAGAGAGAGAGAGAGAGAGATAGGCGAGAGAGAGAGAGTGAGAGGTAGGCAAGAGAGAGAGAGAGAGAGAGAGAGAGAGAGATAGGCGAGAGAGAGAGGGGAGAGCGAGATATAGAGTAAGGGAGGAACTCGCAAATTTCTAAAACCAATGAACATATTCTATAAGTGCATATATTCTTTAATATACTCGGTGGCCTGCTGATTGTTGGCCAAAAAACAAAATGACTAAGACTTCCTCATTCTTATTCCCTCAGGCAGAAATGAATGAGCATTCACCCACATTCGGAGTATTCAAACAATATACAATACATCTATGTTGTTTCCTAAATTGAAATGGCCAAATTGCCCAACTGACCTGAACATGGATTCGAAATGATACGGATCCTCGCCAGTTCATTTCATCCTTGAGGCCGATGTGGATAAGAAAGGCTGATTGATCCGTGAAGATTCCTTCGAAGACTCGACGTCCGAGTTCGTAGATTGTACCCTTTAACAAGGAAACCATTCATAAGACAGAACAGGGAAGAATAATAGTGCATCTTAAGATGAGCAAACCTTATCCATTCGATTCCACTTTCGTGAGAGGAGTGCCTTCTGATGCACAGTCAGTCCTGTCACCACGCAAACGATGCGGCGTTGCGATCTGTTTTGTACCCCTTTCATTATTCATCTTTTTATTCTAACGAAAGAAAACATTGCATCTACAAACAAGTCTATTATTCCCAATGCTCCTGAAGCGGACATCATTTTTATATTGATGCACGCTTCAAGAGATTGAAGAAGCAGGTTAAAGAAAAGAGTGTGAGATAGGCATTGTTATTCGGAATGCAGAGATGCAGAGGAAATACGAGAATGAGAGAGAGAGAGGAGAGAGTGAAGAGAGGGATAGAATGAAGGAGGACACGTACCTGTCTCTGATGCGGCAAGTCTTGGACCGTCGGAGGGCGGCGGAGGGGCCGAGAGGGAGTCCGCTGCCGCTCATCCCATTCCCGATCCCACTCGTCATGCCACTCGCTTCTCCGCTTCTCCTTCAACACTACATCTTCGAACACGTCAACTTCATCTGGGCAATTTGACCAAGACAGGGCAAATGTGGGGCTAAGAGGGCAAGAGAGAGCAAGAGAGAGAGCAAGAGAGAGAGAGAGAGAGAGAGAGGGAGAGAGTGAGAGAGAGAAGAGAGAGAGAGAGAGAGAGAGAGAGAGAGGGAGAGAATGTGAAACAAGTGAGAGGGAATTTTGTTGAAGATGAGCAAAAGGAGATATTTGTATGCCTGCTATGTAGGCGTGTGCCTCTTGAATGAGTTCCCCGGGGGCCTCTCCAGTCCCCTTTTCCCTTTCTTTTTTTCTGCTGAAAACTCTTGAAGCAATGGCGCTCCGCGTGGCTCCACAGCAATCCGCCAAGGAATTTCACTTCGTCTCGCCTCATTGGATTTGGGAATAACGATGCAATAAACAATAACTTGATAGATTAATTTTTTCAGTTTTACGAAGTTTGCTGCTTGATATAAAAGAAAGATAAACGAACCGAAAGCTGCCGGATCTCCTTGGAGGTGACTGGGAGAACTTCCGAATTACAACTCTCTTTCCAGAGGAGGCAGTGGAATCAGAGCGATATAAAGACGACGACGCTCCTCCAGTTCCAGCCAGGGCTTCTTGCGATTCAGAATTCCCCATTCTAAACAGAGGGAGGGAGAGAGAGAGAAAGAGAGAAATAGGGAGAGAAAGAGGGAAAGGTCAACTGGACTGCCTTCTCCCCCCCCCCCCTCTCCACCATGTTCAGAAATTTACTTGAAGCTTGCAGCACACTTGCGGCAACTGAATTTTAGTGCCAGCATTTATGCTTCAAAACGAGAGCGGAGAGAGAAAAACGAACGCCCTTAGGGCAGATTCTTGGTAGGAAAGGAAGGAAAAGTTAGAGGGAGAGAAAGCGAGAGAGAAAGAGAGAGAGAGAGCAGATATAACATTACGAGAAGAAAACAATGAGAGAGGGAGATGGACTTATGGTTAGCGATATTAAAGGAAAAAGAAGCAGCAATGGAGAGATATAGCAAATGGAGCTTGGGAAGATGAGAGATAAAGATAATAAAGCTTGGTAATATATGTTTCCTGGTAGGCGATAAAAGAGCGCGGGGAACGCGAACAGCTCATGCTGATCATAACTGGAGCAAGAATGGAAGATAAGGAGAAGATAAAGTGGGGAGAGAGATGGAAGAGTCTCACAGGGAAATGGAAGAGATGGAACGAGACATCGGGGAGTTCTTATGAAGATTCCGGTGTTGACTGGAAGGGAAGGAAATGCAAAGAAGAACGACAACCACGAGTGGGAAGTCGGCCGCACTCTTCATATTCATCATCTATGAATCTATGAATCTGCATATCAAGGAGGGTGGAAATTGCATTCGTAATCTGGTGACTTTCCTGAATTGATTCCGGCTCATTTCCACCCATGACGTGAACATCCAATAGCAGAAAGACTACTTTATTATTATGGGCCAACTGCACAAATATTCAAAACAGAGAACAAGAAGTCGGCCGAAATAATGTTCAAGGGAGTTCCTTTTGTCTCCACTCGAAGAATGGAGACACGGCATGCAAAAATGGAATAGTAGAAAGGAGAATGAAGAACGAATGCCGAGAGAACAAGAACGGGCAGATAGAGAATGAAGATATAGAGAGAGTGAGAGAGAGAGAGTGAGAGAGAGAGAGTGAGAGAGAGAGAGTGAGAGAGAGAGAGCGAAGAGGGTAGGGCTGAGAACGGAATAGAGGGGAGAACGCGAGAACGGTTGAGATGACAAGTTCAATGCCGCTATCTGTGCTGTTCTCCGTTTTCTGCCAATCTCAGGATATCGCGCAGGGCCGAATAAATACGGAGAAAGATGAAAAGGAGAGAGAACAAGAGAAATAGAAGAAGATTGAAAGGGGAAACGGATGAATTGTAGAAACATGTGTTGCTGGGTCTGCAGATGGCAGGCAAAGGCGATGCATTGCACTGGAGGGGCAGAAGAATGAAGAAGGAAAGAGGGGGAGGGATATGCTTGAGGCTCTCCAGGAAGACGGCCACTCTCAAGTGACAATCAGGAAAACCCAGAATCCTCTCCATATGTATGTATGTACATGTCGTTTATGCTACTCTTTCGCTTTGTCATATCTTAACATCCAGGAACAACTTTTGCCATTTCTCCTCTATCTCTCTCACTCACTCTTTATCTCGCTCCCGCTCTTTATCCTTCTCTCTCTCTCGCCCTGTCTATCCCCTACTTCACCTGTTTCGTTATATTCATTGTTACGAAAGCTTTTGTCTCTTTCATTCTATCACCTCGCTCCGTCGCTTCTTCACTCATTCCAGACACCTCTAAGGGAAGTTGGAAGAAAGAACGGGAAGGATGTGAAGCTCGAAGATCGTGAGGAGTGGAAAGCACCGAAAATGAAGTTCATACGTCAAGCTTCCGTTTCTCTCTTAATCATTCGAGAGAACTCATATCCTCTCTCTTTCTCTCCTCTCTCTCTCTTTGTATTTCTCCTCCTCGTTTGTTACCTCAGCACAAATAATTGACTTACTCTACAAGGGACAAGTCCACGACTAGAAATGAAACATGAGATGAACGGGGCCAAGAAGCGAAGGACACCATGGTTATCCGGAGTGATAGTCAAAGGGGATGATGAATTGATTTGAGGGCAGGGGAAAGGACAGAAGACGCTTGGCAAGGTGTCCTCTTCTCTCTCTTTCTTAGCCTTTGCCCTGTCAGCTGATCTCTTTCGAACGCCAAGAGAAAGAAATGTTGCTCCCTTCTCTCTGTCAGCACCTGCGTCTCTTCTCTTCTCCCACTATTTATACGCTCTATCCCTCACCCTCTCTCAAGAATTTAAAAGCCGAAGAAGAAGAGAATAAGCACGCTGTATCTGGTAATCTTGAGAAGGTGAAAAGTGAAAAAGAATGTAACCGAGACGGGCAAAGTTTACGTTTCAGAACATTCCAAGGAAATTCCACAAGTCACGAAGAGAAGAGACGTTGAATGTCATCCGAGCAAGGAAACAAAAAGAGAGATAGCAGACGGAATGACTGTGTGTTTATCGAGATGACAAGGAAGAGGAAGATTCAGGATGAAGAAAAGGCATAAGAGAACTCCAAATCACGTAGTGACCAGAGACACCCCGTATTCTTAGATTAGACTCCGAACAGTGGCCGGCGTGGTCTGGCTAGCCCAACACCCTCTCTCTCTCTCTCTCTCTCTCTCTCTTTCTCTCTCGCTCTCTCTCTATTTAACTTTCACTCTCTCTCTCTCTCTCTTTCTCTCTCGCTCTCTCTCTCTATTTCACTTTCACTCTCTCTCTCTCTCTCTCCCTCTCTCTCTCTCTCTTAAACGAGTTTCCTCTCTATTCCTTGAAGCCTGGACATCGTTCTCTCAGCCTGCCTCAGAACTACCAAAGTTGCAGAGATTCACTGCGCTGTCGTGACCTTTTCCTGCCAAAAGTGTCTTGTTTTGTATCCAGAGAATTCGTGTCTATATACTAGGGAACTGAGGCACACGGTACTAATGTAAGGGGGAGACTGCCTTGGACAAGTGTAAAAAACAGCAAAGGATTAGGCATGTTTTATGTATTTGCATACATACGCTTTATAGCACTAGCTTCTAGTCGTTCACTTCTTGAGTTGTGAAAACAAAAACGGAGAATATGTGGACTACTGTAAGTCTACCAAGATACACAGATTATCCTTCATCTTCACCGGACCTCAAAACAGACATCTTTATCTATCTCAACCTCTCACGTTTCCATTGACTTTTGCAATGGACCGAATGAAGACGCATACATCCATCCAAATAGGGAACTTCTTCGAGTCCAGAGGGGTTATGATGAAAAGTATTTCACATCTTTTAAAACACAAAGGAGCATAGAATTCAGTTTAATCTCATCATTCCGCATTTCTCTCTCAGTGAGATGCAAGCGAATTAAAATCCCTTTCTTCTCTATTAAGCTCTTTTTAGGAGAATACGATGATTCGCATGAAGTTCATCAGTCTCATTCAAAAGAATAATCCAAATCACGTGAGGATGGTAATAGTCAGAAATTATTCATAGCAGAAAATATTTCCGGAACAACAAAATGTTTTCGCAGAATGCTTCCACGTCAGATCTCAAGGAAGAAGGATTAACACTACATATATTCTAACGTGGGATTAAGAACCAGAGGTGGTGAGGGTGGATCTAGAATGGAGATACTCGGGTGCTCCCAGAACGACTCCCTGAGGGAACGAACACTTCCCAGTCGAGAGAGAACACGGAATCTTTGGAAAGATTCGGCCAATACCCCGTGGGCACTCCCTTCCCGGAACACAAGAGAGTAACACCGATGCTGCCGCTTTATCCTTTCTCCTTCTTCAACAATGGCTCCCTATCACTTCTCTTTGCTTTCTCTCATTCCATGTCTTCCTCTCTCTCTCTCTCACTCTCTGTCTCTCTTTCTCACTCTCTGTCTCTCTCTCACTCACTCTCTTCAATACTCTTGTCATTTCTGCTTCCGCGTTCACTACATGAGAAGGCTAAAATGGAGTGAGCAGCGCAGAAAATCTCAAACTGCTGAGTGAGTGTGGCAATGAGGTAAAGGAAGGGAGAGCGAGAGAGAGAGAGAGAGAGAGAGAGAGAGAGAGAGAGAGAGAGGAAGAGAGGGAGGGACAAGAGATAGCGAAAGAGCATGTGAAAGATGGAGGATCAGAAGAGTGGCATGAAGAGTGCAAGAGAAGGCGAAAGTTTCTTGCCACCTCGGCGAAGCGGACTTCCGATTGTGAATCTGTTGCTTCGACATCGTCCGAATTGCATGTTTCACAATCCATTTCAGTCTACTGGAGTAGAAGCGAAGAACTCCAAAGAACTTTTATGTTTGTCAAGTCAGAGCAAATAGCCAGTTGAGATGGCCAGGTTTACAAGAAGGGCGGCGGTTAGCAATGCTGAAGTCGATCTTCTCCAGGTTTTCTGCCCTTACTTCGAGAATCTTTCATCTTGAAGAATGTCTTTTTAATACACGCTACATAATAAAAATTAATTTTAAATGCTTATAGACGAAGATATCCGTCCTCGAAAGCGAAAAAGAATCACTTGAGGGAAAGTTGACGAACGCAAACTTCAACTCAAACAGCGTCATTTTATTTCTGAAGAATACTGTTGAAAAGAAAGATGAAGAGGTTCGAGACTGAGAAAGTAAAAACAATATTTCTAATATGAGGAGAGTTGGTGATTTACCAGATCGCACGGTTGGAAGACTCAATGACGAGACTCCGCAAAGAGTCCAGCCATGACATAGAGAAGGAAAGACATCGACAAAGAGAGGTTATAGAAAAAAAGACTTTTATCTAAGAGTTCATATCTTTAGAGTCTCATTTCAGGATGACCAAAGATAATTAATTACATTTCATTTGTCCTTTGACTTTTTCAGATGCAAGAGTCGCTCCATAAGGAGATCCAAATACTTCGAACAGAAAATCGCATCATGAGTCCGTTCGGCTGGAAATGTTTAAAAATTCAGTCAATATTTCTACACAAAAAATAAATTATGGAAAAGAATGATCCTTTAAGATACACAACTGGGCAATCAGCACAGATTTCAGATGGAAATGGGCGAAATGTTGGAGAGAATGACAACCATGAGGTGAGATAATATATGCATAAAGCGAAAGGGAATGATAAAAGTAAGGGAAAGTGAAAGAAAGGGAGAGAGAACGAGAGACAGAAACGCAAGGAGATGAAGGAAAAATTAGTCGAGTGTCACCGAAAGAAAGTATGAGTAGAAAAATCCTTGGGGTAGAAAAAGGTAACGAATCTCGATGTTCTTTCAGAAGACGCTTGGATGAAGCCGAAGAGGAGTTGGCAGCGGCCGGAGCGATCCAAGGGACGGCTGAGATAGCGGCAGAGAAGAAGTTGAAGAGAGAGGGGGAGTGAAGCGAGAAAGAGAGGGGGTAGGGGAGAGAGGAGAGAACAGAAGAGGGGGAGAAGAGAGAAAGAAAGGAGAGCAGAGAGAGAGAGAGAGAGAGAGAGAGGGACTCAGGGATGCTGACTTACCACAGAATCCGATCACACACATAATGCGATGAGGCAAGCCTCGTCCCTTAAACAAGGGCTTCCAGATGAACGAGCGAAAATAAATGTCGTTGAGAAGGGAAAGTCACGGTGACATATAAGAACTGTGGTGCCAGAGAGAGAGAAGTAAGTGGGAAGAGACTGACAAGATTATCACAAGGATGAACAAGTTGAAGGCTGCGCGTTGAGCTGAGAGCAGAAATGGACAGGCAATTACAGGCGATTAAGGCAGAGGCCGAGCTGCAGAAGTATGGAGCCATGCGAATGAATCAGAAGGTTTGGCTCTCATCAGCACATTTCTTCTACACATACAAATGCATCTACAGAAAGAATGAAAGAGTGATAAATTCTCCCATTTCTACTCCTTTAGATGGTGGAAAAGCTGGAAGCAGAACTGGAGGAGAAGCAGTCGGAGATTGGAAGGATGAAAATAGCTGAGACCGACTGGGGAAAGAGAATCGAAGAAGCTGAGCAGATGAAAAGGAATGCAGAAGAGGAGACGGCCAAGCTGATGGCGATGATTCAAAAGTCGAGTGGAATGGTGAGTGGTTACAGGAAGGATGAGGGATTAGCAGGGCTGATTATAGACAGAGAAGACACTGGCAGACACGAGAAGAAGGCTCGAAGAGTCCGAGAGGAAGAGGGGCGAGTTGCTCTCACAGTACACCAATCTCATCAATGGATTCAAGACAGAGGTGAGCGAAGGAAGAGGGCATTAAATCATTGAATTCATATGCAGAATTCCGAGTTGACGGAACGGTTGAAGCAGTCGGAGCAGCGAATGAAGGAATGCGAAGACGAACTTGGCAGAGAAAAGGTTAGGCATTCATTCAGCCTCCCAGTGTAATCTGGCCGTGTGAATGGCAGACCTCTCGGGAGGCCACTCTCCGCGCTCATCGAGTGCAGAACCGACGTGTCACTGAACTTCGTCGATTCCTCTCAGAGAATCTCCTCTCCGACGACCTCTCCGCCTTGGACTCCCACGCATTCTTTGCTCGCCTTTCTACACTGATTGCTGATATTCCGACTGTCCAATGAATGCATTACTCATCCAATGAAACCAACTAAAGGCATTTACTATTAAATATCGTTTCGCTACATCATTCTAAAGCATTAAGCGAAGTATATCGTCTGGCGGCTTCTGAGATTTCAATGAAGCGATTACATATACAATTGGCACCTGAGAGAGGACACGAATCTGAGATAGGAAAGTGACCCTAAGAAATACAGCAAGAGATAACACCGGGAAGAGACAAAGAGAGCAAGAGAGGAGAGAGAAAGGGAGGAGAGAGGAAGAGATGAGAGAACAAAAGCGAGAAAAAGAGGAGAGACAAAGAATGGAGGGAGAGAAAGTGAGGAGGGAGAAAGAGACGAGAGAGAAATATAGGGGAGACAAGGAGTGATGAGAGCAAGCACTACATCATGCGGAGCATTCGGAGACCGCCTCAGAGACGGATCCCTTGAAGGCGGACATTGGCACGGCAGAGTGGAAGTTGATGGAATCAAGGATGCGCAGTGTTGGATCTAAACACATCATAAGCTGATTATTAGATGAATCCAAAAGAGTACGGTAGGGAGAGAGAAAATGAAGCAGAGAGAGAGAAAGAAATAGAGAAGCAAGAGAAAGATATAACAGAGAGAAGGAGGGAGGGAGACAGGCTTTCCAACCATTCATTCCAACAAAGAAAATAGCAACGCTGTTCCTCTTTCCTTCGAGATAGACCTGTAATTCTTTTCTTTAATCGTCTTCATTGCAATAATACGTACACAGAAACAGTACCGTCCAACATTGTTGGGTCCGCTATTCATCAGGTTGATCCGATTAATAAGATTAATTAAAATAATTTAAATATGCACACTGGAATTACGAAGTGATAAAGGACATGTCGTGCGATTTATTTGAACAAAAAATCAGAATAACATTTTCCTAACCTCTTTAATCGAATCAACGGCCATTGAGTCGATGAAAGAAATGGCCGTGCAGTCAATGATCACTGCATTCGGAGATTCCTGTTCCTGCACAGATGGTGGTGGACTCTCTCTCTCTCTCTCTCTCTCTCTCTCTCTCTCGCTCTCTCTCTTCTCTCCATTTCAATGCACTGTCTATCTCATTTCTCTCATTCGCTCATCGCTCTCCGATCTCTTTTTCTCGCTCTACTAACATCAGACTCGTCGTCTCCTTGAAAGGCCTCCACAATGGCGGCTTGGAAGCGTTCAACGTTGGCGAAGTGAAGAGGAGCATCGAACTTCACGACTTGGATGCCATCGGGAGGTGGAGAAGAGGAGTGGACTGGGATGGTCGGCCGAGAGATTGTGGGCCTGGAGAAAGCGAAAGACGGAGATAGAGAAAGAGAGAGAGAGAGAGAGAGAGAGAGAGAGAGAGAAAGGGAGGCAGAGAGAAAGAGAGGGAGAGATAGAGAGAGATAGAGGGAGAGAGAGATATGGAAGAGTACTGACCACTGCTCCCTGAGAACGATAGAGAAGATAGCAAAGGCGACAGAGATGATGAGTCCCTTGGTGACATCACAGACCACGGTGGAGAAGCACGCAACCAGCCAGATTGCCTGAGGTGTTTCGTTCACTTCTCTATGGAAGGGGTAAGAAAGACTGACGAAGTCGTAGCGAGAAATCTTCCAGAGACGAGGCAACTCTTTGAATTGCATGAAGAGACTCTTCAGACTCACGATCACAATGCACGATAGAATACACTGGAATCAGAACTACGAATCAATCTCTGACCATGGATATCTGTCTATTTCTTCATTCTTCGCAATTAAACTTGACTTACCATGGGAAGAGGCTCGAGGAGAGGACCAAGGAAGAGAATAACAGTGAGCAGAAGGCAGCTGGAGAACACAGTGTACAGCTGCAACAAAGACACTACTCGTTCAACAGCAAACTGGAACCTTTCTATGTATGCAAGATTCAAGCTTGTAGCTTGAACTAACCAGTGTTTTGGCTCCACTCATCTCGCAGACAGCGGAGCGAGAAAGAGAAGCACCGACTGGGTAGACAGGAAAGAACGACGAGAGAAGAGACATGAAGGATACCGCGTACATCTCCTGAGGCCATCGAAGGGATCTCCCACCATTGGCACTATTTCAACTCTCTCTCTCTCTCCCTTTATCACTCTCCCTAATTCCATTCCTCTTTACCTGGATTGCGTCAAGGCGGTACTTGTGCTTCTTGGCAAATAGTTTGCCCATGGAGATAACAAAGATGTAGCAGACGACTGCAGTAGGGATGGCGTCCACCATGAGAGGGATCAGGAGAGAGAAACGAGGCAGAGAGGGAGAAGGGAAACTGAGAGTTAGAAAGATTACGGTAAGAGGCGGGAGCACGAAAGAAATTAAAAAGTGAGTATTAGTACACTTTACCCCCGTGGAATCGTGTTGACGATCTTGATGTCGTAGTCAGTGCTAAGATTCATAAACTTGGAGAAGATAGTTCCGATGATCACCTGGAAATAAGTTAAGGAAAACGCTACAGTATATTTTCGAATAGAATGTTATTTAGAATAATAAAGTTCATTCAATGTCCAATAGTTGAATACATAAAAAAAGAAAAACTTAAACAAATCGTACGAGAATGAGCTCCAGAGGAAGTGGAATGCTGAATTTTTTCTGGACAACTGGATTCAGGAATTCGCGGCCGAGAAAGAGAAAGGAAATTCCGAAGATGGAAATACCCAGAGCCATCAAGTTAGTCTTATGCAGAGAGAGGATGATGTCGCGAGCAATCTGAGAGGAGAGAGAGAGTGTGTATTGAAAGAGAGTGAGAGACAAGAGAGATAAGAAGAAGACTGACCAAGACAACCATTCCTAAGCCCGAGTGAACGGGCATCTTCACGCCGAATACCTGAACAGGCCAGAAAATGGAAGATTCAATATGGGAAAGGAAAAATATTTAGGGAACTCCCGCGCAACTGTGTGTTAGGGAGCTAATTGTAAGGAGAAAGGAGGAGAGAGAAAGGGAGAGAAAGAGAAAAAAAAAGAGAAAAGGAGATATAAAGCGAGAAAGGAAAAAAAATAAACAGCGAAACAGAAGGAAAATGAAAGAGAATTGCCTTGTTGGCTTGCGAGATAAAAACATGAGCAGCAGCGCCCGTAGTGAACCCGGACACGAGGGGATCGGAGAGATACGCAGTCACGAAGCCGAGCCGGCAGAAGGCCATGAGCAGCTGAAGACTTCCCTTCTCTCCTCAGGGTTTCCCAGAGATGTCTGCATCCACTGCCCCATTTCACTTCTCTGTCCTTCTCTAACCCAATCCTTTCATATCTGGTAGTCAATTGTTCCTGCCTCCACCGTTTATTTCTATGCCTTTTCCTGGCATTGCCTACTTGGACCAAGCCGACGCCGAGAGTGAGAGCAGAGCTGAGTTCGAGGGGGGTGACGTCATCGGGGATAGAACTTGGCGAGGAGCCAAGAATGGTCGAGTCATTTCCTGGGCTATCCCCTGCGAACTGAGGTAGCAGTCGTAGGTGCATGGCCCCCACCATCATCGAGGCTACCGCGAACGCTCCTAGGCAGAGGGCTGTTGGAAGGCCTCTTTGGGTCTACTCATTTCCACTCTTTCCTCTTCCTTTAGGCCTCTCTCTCTCTCTCCGTTTCTCTCTCTCCCTCTTTCCGTTTCTTTCTCTCTCTCTCTCTCTCTCTCTATTTGTGTGACCATCCTTCCTCACTTTCTCTTTCCGAAATCAATGTAATTAAGAGAGAGCGAGAACATTCCTTTCTAATTGTAAATCTCAGCCGCGTTCCCTTCACTTGCCAATTGAAATGTGTCTCGCTGTTCCAAAGAACATGTAGAACGTCGACGCGAAGAAGGACGAGTAAAGACCGTGGATTGGTGGAAGAGCAGCCAGAGAAGCATAAGCCATTCCTGAGGATAAAGAGAGAGAGAGAGAGAGAGAGAGAGAGAGCTGGTGTTGAATGATAGAGGGTGTGGAAGATGGGAGGGAAACACAGAAGGTGAGAAAGATAGACTAAGAATTGTTCGTACCCTGAGGCACATGCATAATGCCAACAGTGAGACCAGCCACTAGATCACCGTGCAGATTTTGCTTGATGTTGTATCTGAAATCCTCCTTTCGATAAAGCGAACCAAGACAGAGAAAATGGAGAAAGAGAGAGAAATAGAACAGAGAGAGAGAGAGAGTGAGAGAGAGAGAGAGAGAGAGAGAGAGAGAGAGGAGAGAGAGAGAGAGAGAGAGAGAGAGAGAGAGAGAGAGAGAGAGAGTGAGAGAGAGAGAGAGAGAGAGAGAGAGAGAGAGAGAGAGAGAGAGAGAGAGAGAGAGAGAGAGAGAGAGAGAGAGAGAGAGAGAGAGAGAGAGAGAGAGAGTGAGAGAGAGAGAGAGAGAGAGAGAGAGAGAGAGTGAGAGAGAGAGAGAGTGAGAGAGAGAGAGAGAGAGAGAGAGAGAGAGAGAGAGTGAGAGAGAGAGAGAGAGAGAGAGTGAGAGATGTCGCAGTGAGCTCAAATTGTTCGGAGCGGAAGGTGTTGGTTCGGTTCGGAGGAGTAATATGATTGTGGCGGGAGACGCGTACTTGGGGAGCCATTGGAGAATGGGCAGCAGGCCAAGCACGCGCTCTGCCAGGAAATGAACCACTCGGGTCTTCCTTCTCTTCTCTTCACTTGGCAACATTCGAGTCTTCGTCTCAGGCAATCCATCCTCCGTTTCCTGCGAAGGGAACACCACAACAATAAGGATGTCAAACCTTCTTTGGACTTCAAACTTCATCCTTTCACAATGAAGAATACAAAGTTAAAATTAAGATAATAGAGAAATCTATCGCTGGTCTCTTCAATCGCTGGAAATAGCAGACCTTGGTCATCGTGGAAAGAAGCGTTGCCCGTGGCGGTCTGTTCTGGCCCGCCTATCTCGTCCTCCCTTACTCTGCAAGCTTCCACAGCTAGGCGGGTTCGCCAGAAGAAGATAGACATCAAGTCGTCCTTCTCGCTCTCTCTCTCTCACTCTCTCTCCGCCTCTATTTCTGTCCCTCTCTTTCTTGTTCTTACATTGTCTCGTTCCTCTCTCATGGTCTCCTTTTCCCTCTCGTCTTTGACTTCTGTCTTACTATCTCCATTCAAGAAAGTTGCCGCTATGAAACTGCAGAGTTGACGCTTTCAAAGCATACATGCACGATTTCGGCAATGGGCAGTGTCAGAGAATGATCGATGACGATAAGGAAAGAGCAGAATTAGACACGGGTACAAGGGAGAGAAGGTTGGAAGAGAGACAAAGAGAGAGGGAGAGAGAGAGAGGGAGAGAGGGAGAGAACGAGGTAACGGGGAGATGAAGAAGAGAGACTGAGTGATCCTCACTACTAAAGAAGGAAGTGGACCATTGGAACTGCTAGAGGATCTTCGTAATAGAAAAGGCACCAGCTGACTGATTATTAGGAAAACAAGTGGAAGAATGAGTACAGCAAACGCGAAAACGCGAGACATTAATAGAGAGAGAGAGACAGAGAAAGAGATTGCTAGTGATAAATGAATGAAAGAAGCACAAAGCAATCAGTCGTGGAGATAATAAGGAACCACTAGATGGACACACGGTATCGTGAGATTCTGTGGAAGAATGGAATTCGGCGGAGGGGGGGGGGAGTTAAAAATTAGGCAAGATTAGTAGCATGAAAATAGAAAGACGTGACTGATAGGGCTATTCGTCCCAGATAAGGATTCTTCTTTAGAAGTAGAATGAAAAGAACCAGAGTCTAACTGTAGCGAATACATCTCCACAGTGTGGAAAGTGCAATAAAGGGGGACTTCATGGCAGAGGTTTATATCATTTACATATTCCTCCCTTTCATTCCAACGTACCTTGCAAACCGCGCTCCCATCTCTAGACTTTCATTTTTGCCGCTTCCTAGTCTCTTTCTACCTCTCATCTTTTCATCTGACAATCAGCTTTTCTTCCTTTCTCTCAATAACTGTCGCATTCTCGCTCGCCTTTTCCCGTCAACACCACTGTACCACTAACATTATCCGCTTTGCCATGCCTATATACATGTACGTTATATATTTTCATGGTTTTCATGCCTTCCGTCTGCGCAGTCTGTTTCTGGTATTCTCTCTTCTCTTCTCTCATCACTCCAATTTTCCAAGTGCCTGCAAAGATTCGCTTATTCTCTTTATTCTCTCTCTATCTCTCTCTCTCTCTCTATCTTTTTACCCCTCGCTCTTATCCAGCTCTCTCTTCTTCTTTCTTTCCCTCTCTTGTTAAACCTTCCTGTATTCTGCTGGCAGTATTTCTTTAGTCCTCGCTATCCTCTTCCACTAGATTTGGTCTCGTTTCGATGAGCAGAATGCTCTGGCAGTTCCTTTCCCTTCACTGACAATGATGTGGTTGTTTGGAGGGGAGAGAACAGTCGTAAGCACGTGGAGGGAAGGATTGACTCATCCGAGAGGAAGAGAGCGCAGACATCGAGAGAGCAGGGGAGCACTCTGCAGAATAGAAGAGTACCAATTGCCCTGAGGCAGTCCATTTCAATTGGGATCCAAACATAAACATGGAAATCTCGTGTACATATGTCCTTTGAATGAACATTTCTCTTGCGAAGATTAACATTTGCAACTGGAAAAACTGGACAAGACCTTTCAATTATTCGTGGAGAAATAATTATCTTAGCTAAATAAAGCAAGAAGCCGAGGCGAATGGTAAGACTATAACAGTAAGATTTAGAGAGAGAGACAGAGAGACAGAGAGAGGAGAGAGAGAGAGAGAGAGAGAGAGAGAGAGAGAGAGAGATAAGAGAGACAGATAAGAGAGACAGAGAAGAGAGAGACAGAGAGACAGAGAGATAGAGAGAGATAGAAAGACGGCTACTGGTGGAGACAAAGATATGAGAAAGCACACTAAGAGCATGCAGAGGGCTTATATATTCGGGAAAGAAGGCATAGTATTCCGCCAGCCTCTCCTTCTCTGCTGACCGCTCCAATCGACTCAACCGCGCCGGACATTATGTTTTCATATTTCATTTTGTATGAGCTCTCACAAAGAAAACATTTCATACTGTTGTCCTTGGCTTGGCACTCTTCCAATTCCGCGTCCATCGCCTTTCTAATGCCGCGCACGGTGTGTCAAGGCGACACTTAGATAACATTTTAGTGTACTGCTATGTGGGACAGTGCCGCTTCCTTCGACATTCCATGAATTGAAGAGAGAGTTGCACTAATACGTATACGGTAACACTAAATTCCTCGTGCAGTAGGGGTGACAATGCGCTCTAAACACTAAATCTAGAAATTTCCGCTCTTAATTTTGAAATTTGAAAATTTTTGACACGAATTCTTTCATACTGTAGTTTTTATCTAAGTGTCGCCTTTGCACTGAACTAACTCCCCGTGCGCGTGCTGTCATTGCTTGGCGCACATTTCTTTCTGTACAACACTGGTTCGCTGTATTTCATGTTGCGCACTTGTTATGTAAAATTGTAGGTAAATATGGGCCGCTCAGGAAATCCGGTGTTGACTGAAGAGCAGAAGAGAAGAGCAGGGAAGATGGGGAAGGGCGGACGAGGAGGCGTTGGAGGATCGCGCAGCGGGAAGAGAGGAGGCAACGGCAGAGCGGGTGGCTCAGGTGGCCCGCAGGTTCGCATCCCTTCCTGCTTCCTTTTCATCTTTAAATAACTGTTTACTTTCATTTTGAAAGTCTAACTTGTTTTCTCCACCGTTTCTTTTCTTCCTTGGGTTTTCTGATAGTGTTCTTGCAGTACGGAATGGGCGCAGGAGGCTACCGTGGCCAAGAGTTCCCTGCTCAACGGTACGGCTTCTTCACAAATGAAACACCTTCCCAAGGCTTCAGGCACATCAACTCGGTTCGCGTCAATTTACTTTACATTCCAGCCCCTTTACTTCACTGCGTCTCATGGGAAACTTTTCGCTGATGAGTTGTCAAAATTTTAGCTATTTAACAATTATGACCTAAAATTCAGGCTCAGACTTTCTGCTTTTTTGCAACGAAATTTCTGAAGTTATAATTTTTACTCTCATAAACTTTTTTCGGAGCTATTTTCTCAGCTCATTTTATATTTGGAGGACCACAGCGGTTGTCCTCATAAAAAATAAGCACTGATTTCAGGTATGAAAAGTCACAGCTTTTGCTTCAAAAGCAGCAATAAATTATCATCCTGCTAAAGTAGCTTTTCTCGTGTATTTACCGATGAAAAGATTTCTCCTACTGGGAGAGGTTAAAGTGAAGGCAGAAAGACGTAGAAAGAAAGATAATCTTCTACCAAGTGAACTTGATTCTCTTCAGAAGGATGAACCTCCGGGCCCTCCACGTGGGCCTTCAGGTTGTATTTCACGTCTTCATACCTAAACGGACTGTCCATCGAGCTTTGATTCTATGGTACTTCATCGGAAAAAAAAGATGCAAAAGAAAAGACTGAGTACGGTGGAATCAGAGTCCGATGGATAGACTCGAGAGACATAGTTGACATTTCATCAGCCAAGAGAATAGGCGTCGTTTTGTTTAGTTCGGGTAGTTTTTCGCTTTTAATTCTATAGGTATTCGCCGACTTGGAAAAATAAAATTTGCTATAAGTGCAACTCTCAAGACCTTGAGTTGTACATATCAATTCGGCTTGCTCAGTTCTTACAGAACAATTTGTACTGGCATGCAGTGGATGCACCAAAAAAGTCATCCAAAAAAGTTCAAAGTTTCTAAGACCACAAGGGAAGTAAATTCATTGTTTGCTCTACTTCACCGAATCTGCCTTCGCAGTCTTCCTACTCTGAGAAAGAAGGCGATTGGCTGTATGAAGTGGTAGTCATTGCAGGATATTCTTCCTTCGTGACTCCATCGCCAGCCACGGACCCTCCCCGTTCTCTCCTCAGTGGCAGCAACTGGGTTCCCGTGGTCAGTTTCTCTTTCATTTGACTACCTGACTTGGATCGTGTTATATCTCGTCTTCTAAGGGCGATCGCCGTCCGATGCCCGGGCCCGGGCCTAGCCAGGGCGGATCCTTAAACGAACTCTTCGGTTAGTTGCTTCTTCTCTTGGAGAATGGTTCACAGTCTCTTCCTTGCAGGGAAGATGGTCTGGAAGAAGATGGAACTCATCAAGGATGCCGTGCTGACTGATCGGCTTCAGAATGACATCATGAAGATGATTGCAGATGCAATCAGGGAACAACAAGACAAGACGTTGGTATTATGTCACTCTCGAGTCATGTGTTTTTATGAGTGAGGACGGGGCATGTTGGATTGAAATATGAATGGTTGTAGTGACCGAGAAGGGCCAGCACCCGGAGATGGGATGTTGTCGATGAAGCAGGAGAATGCAAGAGGTGAGAACCTTTTTGTGATGCACCGCTGCCAGGAATTCCGACCCTTCCACATCTGTTCAGTGGAAGGAACTCCACCATCCCTCATGCAAGACCGTCTTCTTCCGCCTGCTTACTCGCAGAATCCCAACTACCGCGGCTACCAGCCTTACCAGGGCCCTGGCTTCTTCTAACTCGTGCAGGATCTCCAACTTTATGTCCATGCAAATGTATGATCGCTGTATAACTTTTTATGCTTTTTGACTGCTTTGGCATGGTTCTGCATCTATTTATGTTGTGTGCAAATGGCGTACCAGTAAAACAAAAGCATGCTTATACAAACAAAAACGCGGTCACCGTCTCAACACTCAACGAAAGAAATATTCACAGCGGCAGTCGGCTACACGATTGAGAAAACCGAAAGGCAAAAATAACCGAGAGAATAATACACAATAATAACTATTCGTTGACTCTGAAATAACTCGCAAGGAATAGAGAAAGAATAGAGAAATATGATAATTGATCAGCTGGTGTCATCGAGGGCCTTTGCCTTGAGAACAGCGGGGGCGGAAGAGGGAGGCAGAAGACGGATCTCAGTGACTATGGCAGTGACCAGATCGGGAGGAAGAGCCTCTAGACTCTGGCGGCCTAGCAGAGCCTGCCGACCTTCTTGCCATTGGGCCTTGTCATAGAACTTGTAGGTGGGGGCGAGAACGAGAAGGGGGACATTGGAGGCACGAGCAATGAGAGCGAGTTGGAATGCTCCACGAGAGACGACGACGCGACCGGAGGAGAACACGGCCGAGCAACCAAGCAGCACCAGAGCACCCTGCAAGGCAATCTAGAGGCACTTCAAAAGGGAGCCAACGAAGGAATGCATCAAATACCTGGCAGAAAACGCTGCCCGCTGCAGTGAGATCACCGTATTCGACATACCCGGTGTGGCTGCTTAAGTTCTCCATATGCCGCAGCCCTAAATGGTTTAAATAAAAGCATTCTTTAAGTGCTGAATGGAAGAAGAAGAATCAGCACCTGGGCCACCCTTCACGGCATCCAAGACGCAGATTTCATCAACTTCCTTTCGAGATACCGCGTCTTCTAGCACCCGACTTACCACGGGACACCTCAAGATGCATAGTGGAAATAGGTGCTGATTAGCTGTTATACATTAGACAGACTCATGTCAATTAATTGAACGGTGAATGAACCCCGAAGTCACAGCTGCAATGGCCTCCACCAAACTGCATTTCTAACAGAGCAATGGAGGGGAAATACTGTAGATGGCTGACCAGTCATAGGTGACGATTTTGGTAGCAGCCCGGATCTTGGCGGCCAGGTGCTGGGAGATTGCAGAATGGGCCAGGCTGAAGTTGCTCTTGACGGCTTCTTCCAGCCAGTCAATCACATCTTCCGCACTCTGAGAAGATTCCAATGGATTTTTCCGTCACATCAGCACTTTCTTGTATTCTACGAAGGAAACATCATAAATCGGCAATAAAAAACTCTAACTTTGGCCTTGCCAGTGCGTTCTTGTGGATTGCCGACAGCGACTATCTCCTTGAGCAAAAGCTTCACCAGATTCGACAGTGCAAACGGGAGAGGGTAGCGGCCTATTCAATGCTTGTCATAATATTCTCACAATCTCCATAGAATACCAAGCCAGTTGTCGAATTGAAATACGAAAAAATGTGTAGATACCAGCGGAGAGAGTAGAAAGTTGCGCCTTGAGTGCTTTATCGAGTTGGAGGCCAAGAGGAGTGTCCCCTCTCGCCTGCTTCGCACTGTCCGTTATGAACTGGAAGGGGAATTGTAGAACAGGATTGTTGAACAAACTGTGAAAAAGCGTCACAAACCTCCTTCGCAGCCAAGAGAAAGCGGAAGCAGAGATCATCGATGCCTTCCAGTTTGGACGATTCGGCCAAATCGTAGAGAGGAAGAAGTGAAGGGTGCAGCTCAGAGACGAAGTTGTTTGTGGGATCAGCGACTGCATACACTTTAGTTAGCGGGAAGAATAACGGCAAAGGGAGGAGAAGAAAATATGTGAGTAAAGGGATCAGTGCTGAAATAGCGCCTGCCTGTGGATGTGGGCCGGGGGGTTGCAAACGGCCAAACAGTCAGCCCGGGGGGATACAAAGTGAAATACTGTTTTTTTTTAATTGCTCCCGGTGGGTTACATCGCTGTCATGGGTCAGACCTATTTCAACACTGGGAGGGATGCGATAAAGGAGAAATAAAACGTAACGAGAAAATGAGAAAAAAAAAACATATGTAAGCATACTTTTAACGTTGTCTTCAGCTGCGTGTTTTTCGGCAATGAGAAGATTCTCTTCAGATTGAGACGAAGCCATACCTGAAAACAATCTTACACAAATAAGATGTCAACAATTCTTTCATGGTAACTTGTGATATTGGAGCTTCTTACATGAAAATGTTATTTCAGGGCACATAAGAAAGGTGCGAAAAAGAAATGACCGAATCGTACACCCTTTTCGGATGTTGTGGATGCATGGGTGCTGCTTGAGTCTTCAGAGCCGACTTTTGTTGCTCTTGGTTCATCTTGGCTTTGGCAACTTAACAAAACAGATTCTAAAACCAAGAAATGTAGGAAAGGAAAAGAAAGTGAAAGCGATAAAGTGATAAGACCTCTCTCTGCCTTGGCAGCGGCCTTCGCTTGTCGAGCAGCAAGAACGTAGTCCTTGCTCTTCTCAGTTCCATCCACTCGCATCCCTCCCAATTCACTTGCAATCTTCTCGATGTTTTCCGTCTCAGTCACTCGCTCCTTGGCTACAAGAATACTCGACATTCACAAAAAGCAGTTTTAATCACTTCCAAAAGCACCTTTGGCTGCTCTGGCGGCGATTGCGAGCGCTTTCTGCTGTGCGACCATCTCATCCCGACTTGTTCCTTCCGTCGTTACCTTCATTATTGAAACGGTAAACTACAGTAACCTCGCCAGTCTGCCATCATGTTTTCTGATAATAAGAATGAACCGACCGTGGCTCTTCCACTGCAATCCGCAGCAGCGTTGGCTGGACCAGCGTTTCCATCGACGGCAGCAGTGAGTTCGTTAACTTCGCATTCGACGGCCTTCTTAGCCTGCGCCTTCGCAGCTGAGCAACGAAGCATTCAAAATAATTGTAGCAAAACAAGTCGATATGGAAAATAATAGAACCTCTCTCAGCCTTGGCAGCCTTTTTATCCTTTCGACTAGCCATGACTTCATTACGGGGCTTCTCTTCTCGGTTGTTGTCAACAGCAGAAGGAAGCGACGGCGGGTTTGGAGTTGGCTTCAAAACGGCATGGATTAAACAATTGCAATTATGCAGGGAAATAAGCATGATGAAATGTGAACCTGCTGAACAAGAGAGGAATTGGCCGTGGTTGCTTGGCCAGCAGCTCCACTTTGCTCCACCCGAGCAGAACTTCCGCCGCCGCGTCCTTTGTTCTTGCCCATTCGGAATCGCCAGCTGTCGGATAGGAATGTGTATGCTTCAACTAGCGCTGCTAAAATGGAGAGCATGAAGTTTCTAACCGTTCAAAATACTTTCAACGGAAAAATGTTTAAATTTGAAAACACCTCGAGACGAAATGCCTTACGGTGCGAGATTGGCAGGATGCAAAATGGTGGGGTTCTCGGTGTTATAAGAGATTCGGGAGGTCACGCGAAAACTACGGTACTTGCTTGAATATGAATTTGTCTCATAACGAAGAGCCTTATAGAACGCCCTCTTGTGAAAGGCGTGACATCACAGCCACTGGCAATTTCATCATTACAAACGCAAGGCCGGGCGAAATCGGCTTCCCTTTGATCTTTCGGTTTGTACTCCGACGTTTTCTTGTGCTGACAATGATCGCAGTCTGCTAGACTCCCGCGACTTCCGCTAGGACGACCCTCGTCTTACTCAGTCAGTTATTTCACTCTTTTTCGAAAGTTTTCGAAAAGTAGGCGAAATCCCATCACTTTGCTCTGTCACGTGACTTTTCTTTCTTACTACTTTCTTTTGCGACTGAGCTATGGAAAAACAGTTGGTGCTTTCGAGCAATCATATAGTTTTATGAATTATTTGGCTAGCATTTTAAGCGTCATTTTTTTTAAATGTAAGGACATACGAGTTGAAAGTTGTGAGCTGGAGTTTTTTCTTACGTTTCTGATGGCGCATCGTTTCAGGCCATGGCTTCCCTCACTGAGCTCCGTCCTCTATCAAATAAGCAACCAAGAAGAATCGTCTGGAAGAAGAATGTGGAGCTTGGAGAGCAACGAATACACGTACACGGAGGACGCGGGGACTGCGTGGTGGTTCAGCGGAGAAAGCGGCGGAGACTCCTTGGCTGAGTCTCTGCTTCTCTCTCCTGCTGCCTCACCAGTCACCTCGTCTTCTGTGGCCACGCAGACCCGGAAGGAGGCCATGCTTGCTGACCACTCTCTCTACTGTCGGCCCTCTCCAGGGTGCGCTCTGTTAGTTGTCTTGGCCGACCGGAAGTGTGCGTGTGTTGTGGAGTGCGAGTCTAAGCACAGGGCAGTCCGCTCCCCTCGGGCTGCCTGGCTACGTGTTGGAGCTCTTCCCTAGTGAGGGCATACTGGAGGAGGCTCTCAGGCCCTTTCTGAGCTGAGAGCCGGTGACTCTGCCTTGAGGGATCGTCCTTGCGCGATTCAGCTATCCCCCTCTCTTCTCGATTCGCATCTCCTGTTTCATTTTTACTGATTATGTTCGTAATCGTTACAGGAACGAGATGGACTCTTTTCCCGAAGACTATTTGATGGATGAAGAACGCTTCATGGATGGTCAATGCCCGTCTTCGAAGATTGGTCCGAATAATTTATTTTCTTCGGGGCGTGGTTGTTTCCTTTCTGATGCCATTTTGTGGCATTCTTTTTCTAGATAAGATTAGTAGTGTGCATATTCCCTTATAAAAAATACCCCCTTGTATCTAGCAAGTAATTTCCGTTGACAGAGTAATATTGAATACACTGCAGATGCGTGCAGCGAACTGCCGACCAACGAGAACCTGGACTGGTGTGAGAAGTATGCTGCGATTACGGTTAGAATGCCTGCATCCTTTTCCCGAATTGTGTCGTGAATGCGGTGTTGTTTATCTCATTCCTATTTTCAGGATGAATGGAATTGGGAGAATCTTCCGGCGGATACTCTGGGAGAAGGAGACGAAGTTGACCCGACTTTGTGGGCAGAGTATCTCAAGGAGCCTGAACGGGATTCTTCTCAGTTTGTATCGCCAGAGTCCGGAGCTCTGTTTGATCTCCCCACAGCACCCAATGCTCAGATGTCTCCTGAGTTGACTCTCAGCGATTTCGGAAACTACGTTGTCCGTTTCAT
>CALZFC010000019.1:272500-277500 GCA_945643635.1 Allodiplogaster sudhausi | reverse complement strand
AAGAGAGCGGACTTTGTCATTGAGATTATCAGCAAGAAAGGCAGCGAGGAGAGTGCATTCCCTGCTGGTGCAGACTCTTCCTTCGTGGTGAACGGCTGACTTGTCCGCCCCCTGCTCAGTCCCTTCTCGCACGTACACTGGACGGCCGAAAACAAAATTATCATAGAAACAAACTCAAGCACTGGCTGCAGAACTACATATGTATACATGTTACGAAATGTATAGCGCACCTCGCGAGAAGTAGAGATATCCTTGAAGATGGAGCAGCCAGAAAGAGAGAGAGAAAGAGAGCAGAAGAAGAAGAAGAAAAACGGCTCCAAGTAGAGACAATTCCAGCCGCGTCCAACGTCCGAGGCATCTTCTCAAGAAAACCATTATTCCTCTCCCTGTATTTTCATTTCCTGTTTCCCCCGAGTTTATCTATTCCTAAAAAGAAAAGTTCAGTTAAAAAATACATATATACATACATATATATGTATGTCATTCATATGTAATCATGTATGTACATACATACATATGTCCTGCTAAGCGTTTAATATTTTCATATGCAAGATAATTGGCGAACAATCCAGAATGGGTGGCTCATTTTTTTCGAGAAAGGGCCTACGAGTGCCCCTTGGAGACGTCTGGGAGGTGGTGAGAGACCTCTTGGAGTGGGAAGGCCACCCGGCTCCTTGGCCGTTGCTGCTCCCCTCAGGCTTCATGGAGACCCGAGAAGCTCCGGAGTACTCTTCCTGCCGTCACATAGCACACCAGCCAGCATCAGAGGAAAGAGAAGGCAGAAGTGAGAGTAGCAGAGATGCAGACAACGAGAGATAGCAGGGGAAGAGGAGAGGCGTGAGATGCAGAGAGCGTGAAAAGTGATTCCCGCTTGATTCGAGTCTGTGTCAGAGGGTCAGAGGTGGAGGGGCGCGCTTATCCTTTCCGGCAATCAACGAAATAAGTGAAACCAATGGAGAAACGCCATGAGATCACGATCTTTAAAAAATTATAAATTTATATGAGAAAGAGGAGCAAAAAAATATATCGAAAAAAGAAAACTTCATCCATGATGGGTTGCAAGAGGAGATCCATTCAGTCCTCTTCCACCGACAACTTCTTTTCCTTTCTTCCTCACTTTCGTCTTTCTTTCTCAATCGCAAGAATATCTTATTTTCTCTCTTATTCTCGCCAAAATCGTTAACACTCTCGTACGCAGAAACGAAGTCCGAGATCATCATCCGAAGATGGATGAGGTTGTCAGTTGGAAGAGATCATAAAAGAAGGAGAGAGCGAGAGAGGAAGAGGGAGAGAGGAACAGGCAGAGAGAGAAGGGAACAGAGAAGCAGCCAATTCAGAAGGATCTCATGGTTCGAGGCAGGAGAATGGCTGGAGCTTCCTGATGGATGAGATGTTCCACTGATCACGAGACATGATCTGCCATGTTTCAGCCTTGCAGACAAAGAGAGAGAGAAATGGAGAGGGAGTTCGGAGAGAGAGAAAAATCTTCCGGTTAAAGAGGATCATTGGCAGACAAGATATTCACCGTCAGAATACAAGGGCACTACAGGCGTATACAAAGAAGGAGAAAGAGAAAAGCGGAGAAAGGAGATGCAGGTCACTTTGATTGGCAGAGGATGGGGAGAGAGAGTGATAGAGGAAGTGATAAAGTCGAGAGACAACGGGAGGTGGAGGGTGAGCGAGAGAAAGATAGGGTCAGAGAGTGAGAGAGACAGAGAGAATGGGGAAGGAGAGATGGAGGGAGGGAGAACAAGAGAGAGAGAGAGAGAGAGAGAGAGAGAGAGAAAGAAAGAGCAAAAGAAGCTGATGGAATGAGTAGTTGTCTCGAGAAGATTGGACCCGGCTGCTCGTCTTTTCCCTGCCACCGGCATAAAAGCAAGTGAAATAAAGCAGTAGCCTTGGTGGTTGGAACCAGTGCTGAAGAACAGCTGATATCAAATGAAGAAAGAGTATGGCAGACGAGGAGAGTGTTGCGGATTAAGGAGATGTGATGAGAAAAGGGTTGGTAGAGCAGCAGAAACAGAAACTGAGAGAGAGAGGGAGAGCAGAAAGGAGAGAGCTAGGGGGGAAGGAGCGGAGAGTGAGGGTAGAGAGAGGGAGAGAGAGAGAGAGAGAGAGAGAGAGAGATTGAACAGGAACAGGCAGATGAATCGGGTTGTTCCTCAGTGCTCAATGAGTGAAGAACGAAGAAGAATGTGCTGTTCGAACCGGACAAATTGTCGTATAGGAAAAGTAAGAAATTGGAGGAGAAGCTCGAGGACGCTTATCAGAGATATAGGAAAAAAGTTGATCCTAACCTAGCTGAAGGTCTACAAGAGTATCGAATGTCAGAGAGCGTGCAGGTTAGTATAATATAAAAAAAATAATTTTCGAAAGTCAAATGGGACAGGAATGCAAAGACAAAGGAGAAAAGGTAAGACAAGAGCGTCGACAGTTGAAAAGGTTGAGTGGTCTGAGAAGAGGGCGATGATCCGTTGCATTTTGAAGAAGAGCTAGAGAACAATGAACAGGGAAAGAATACGAAGAAGAGGGAGAAAAAAGAGAAAGTCATTCCTTGCATATGATACTATGCTTGGACACAAACAGGGGGTTTCATTATGATACCTCATGCGAGATTTCAGAGATAGAGAATGAGGAGAGAGTGAGAGCGAAGAGAGAGAGAATGAAGAGAGAGAGCGAGAGTGAAGAAAGAGAGAGACAGAAGGAGAGAGAATCACAGAGAGACAATTATGATGAAGCGCATCGGTTGAGGCAATGAAATTAGAGAAGTGGCTATGTGGAGAGGTTTAGACAGTGAGAAAGAGGGGTGAGACAAGCGAATGGTAGACAGAATATGAATAGGAAAATGCGCTTTGCGCAACGTCCTCTGACGACGCTAATATGTACAATCTCTTTTCTCTTCTTTTTCTTTCTTCATTTTCCTTCTCATCCCATACACGCATTTCCCTTTTATACATACATATGTATATGTGTATATGCAGACATACTACATATGTATGTTTCTAATTCTCTCGTTATCTCTCTCACTCTCTCTCTCTCTCTCTCTCTCTCTCTGCCCCCTCTCACTACCCAATTGTGCTTCTATATTTTACTGTGCATTTCTGTTTAGCATCAAACACTTTTTAGTCTGTTTTCACATTTTCGTTCTTCGCTGTCCTTGATCAAGAATTAAAGGAAGAGTGCGAGAAGAATAAAAGAATTTGGAGTATTTAGACAAGGATTCAGTGGAGTAATGAGGAATCTTTCTTTTACAGAGGGAAATGCAAAGACAAACAATGAACGGCATTCTCACTCCTCCAGCCATGGATGGCTATTATTCAATTCAGCAGCTCAAGAGCAGAGCTACTCAGCAGAACTGTTCCCTTTCATAGAGAAAGGATCGAGAGAGAGAGAGAGAGATAGAGAAAGAGAGAGAGAGAAGACACGAGGAGAGGGTGTGAAGTCTGCCATGAGGAAGTCCCTATTCCTTTTTGCATATATTCGTTGGCCAAGTAAGCAGAAGACAGCGTGCGATGCATCCGGGAAAATTCATTCTCTCATTGAGAGCAGACTAGGTAGAAGCACGCGAATGAGAGAGAGAGAGACAGAAAGAGCGAGAGAGGAGAGAGAGAACGGGGGAGAGAAAAAAGGAGCAAGGCATAGAGAGACAGAAAGAGCGAGAGGAGAGAGAGAACGAGGGAGAGAAAGAAGGAGCAAGGCAGAGAGAGACAGAGAGATAGCAAGTGTGAGAATGAGAGATTGAGTGAGCGACGAACGAATGTGCGATAATAAAGAAACGACAACTGAGCATAGAGATGCTCGGTCAAAAAAGGGAGTCTGGAAGCAAAAATGGAGATGGTGAAGACGTGAGTTATCCAAGACTAAAAGAGTGGGATGTGAAATGGTTTTAATGGTCATGCGAAATAGAAAGTATGCAAACGGATGATATATAATAAAAGAGAGTGAGTGAAGATATAAGAGATGAGAGGGAAAGGGGAGAATGAGGATGGAGCAGAGATGAAGAGGGGAGTAGGAGAAGAGGGCAGAGAGGGAAAGGGGAGAAGGAGGAGGGATCAGAGATGGAGAGGAGTCTGGTTATGGCAAGAGAGATGGAAGAGCGAACTCTTGCGGAGGAAAGCAACAGTCGCTCCTTCTAGCACCGTCAGGAAAAGCCGCCAAAATGGATGGATATAAACATTATGGCGACCCATTCTCCATTCTCTACTCCTTTTCCCTCCCTTTCTCTCTCCCTCTCCCACTTTTCAAGTCTCACCAGATTCTCTTCCCCTCCTTTTCCTCTCAATGACTCAGCATCAACTGGTCAAAAATCTTCCAAATTAACTTGCTTTCGACTACCAAATATGAGGGACCAAGCGAGGAGGAGAAACATTAGTAATTCTTAGTGGGGTGTGAACTCACTCTCTCTCCCAATAATTATAACCTGCTTGCGAACTTTCTTCCTTACAAATTGCTCACTGGACGCTTTTTCTTCAGCTCGTCCTCTATCTTTGCCCATATCCTCCTTTCTCTCTTCTCTTTTATTTTTCTCTCGTTTCTCTCGGCACTCTCTCTCTCTCTCTCTCTCGTTTCTCTCGGCTCTCTCTCTCTCTCTCGTGTCTCGTCTCTCTCTCTCTCGTTTCTCTCATCTCTCTCTCGTCTCTAGTCTCTCTCTCTCTCTCTCTCTCTCTCTCTCTCTCGTCTCTCTTTTTTCCCCCCTCTCTCTCTCTCTATTCTTGCCCTCGTAATCTAAGAATTTGTCCTCGGCCAAATTAACTCGAGTACGTACCATATTATTAAGCAATTCAGTTTTGGGAGGAGGAAATAAGAAAGAGAATTGCTGCGAGAGGGAAGAGTTGAGGAGCGGGGAGTTTCCTTACCGGTTCCACAACCACGAAAAGGCTCTCTGTATTCCGCCTGTAGGCTCACCTCTGGCCCTCGCGTTCTCTACTTTCTTTTCTACTTTTCTTTTGGGAATATCCTCAATCCCTTTAGACTTTCAGAGTATTTCATCTCAGAGAGCA
>CALZFC010000019.1:142500-270000 GCA_945643635.1 Allodiplogaster sudhausi | reverse complement strand
TTCCCAACGCTTAAAATGGCGACTAAGATTTTTTGCCTCCGGCTCTGGCTGCCAGATGACAGATGACCTCCATTCAAAGTTGAGGGAAGAAGAACATTGGAAGTGAGAACTGGAGAGGGAAAACTAGAAAGGAGCGTAATTAATGAGTGGCAAGAGATCCAAAGAGAAAAGAAGAAGACACGAGATGTGAACTACACGTGAGAGATGGAGGGAAGGTGAGTGAGGGAGAGAGAATGAGAGGGAGAGAGAAGGGAGAGGGAGAGAGTGAGAGGTAGGGGAGACAGGGTAAAGAAGGCAGACAAGGTGACAAGAAACGGAGACAGAAGACTCGGAAAGAGCATGCTAAAGTGTGAGTTTAGTAGCCTAGAGAATGGAAAATTAGCGCCGGACACCAACTTCATCTAATGCAAGGAGAAGAGAAGAAAAATTGGAGAGCGGGCAGAAAAGTATGACTCTGCAATATTGCATGGATTTTGTTTGACATAAAAAAAATCAAGCAACAGGGCAAAATATACATATGTATTTGTGCAAAATATACGTATGTATGTATGTACATAAATATTTTATACTTCCCCCATTTTATTGCTATCTTCACAATAAAATCTGAATTATTTCAATAAAGTACGTTCTTAGATTTTTTATGGTGAAGAAAGGGATAAAACGAAGAAAGAACCTGTGTTTTCTCTTCCGCCGGGGAAGAAAGACATTGCTGGAGGGCCGGAAAGTACTCTCTCGACTCAGAGATGCTCCGTCTCCTCTCGCTTCTCCCTAACACATATCAAATCAATCCTCCATTCCCTTCACTGATTAGTCTCATGAGATTCTGCATGGATCTCAATCAGGTTCTCATCCGATGCACAAAGTGGGAATGTTATTATAATAAAATAAATGACTTGTGATTGGAAAGATAATAAATCACCTTGGCTGGCGACGTCTTCGGAGGGAAGACAGGAGATGCATAGCAGGGGAAGTCATCGGCTGACCCGCTCAAAACACGACTATTAATTACAGGAGAAAGGAGAGACCTCTCTTGTGCACATTTTGACAATTAAATCAACAAATAAAAATAGTAAAGAGTAAAAATATGCACCAGACTTGTCCATTTCGCGGGATGACAAGGGAGGGGCAAGTCTGGCCGGTGGCACAGTTCCAATCCACCATCACATCCTGTGATCAACGACTGGCTTAACCACGCAATCGAGGAGCTAGAGTTGGAAATCATTATTATAATGACAACGAAGAAGAACAACTTGAAAATGCAAGACAAACAACTTCGCAACAATCGATTTCATTCAATTTAAAAATTATTTCTCATATCGCTACTCAACGAGGATTCCTTTCATAACCTCTTTCTGTGCAAATTGAGCAATTGAATATAAAACATATAAGAAATAAAAGGAAGGATATTTTGAAGTGAAAGGAAGTGTGAAAGCGCATTGGAGGAGGGCCACGAGTCAGTTTGCACTGGGAAGGAAGAAGATTTTTTGGTTCAAAAGAAGATTTCGAGGATTGAGAGAGTGAGAGAGGAATTCTAAAGAGAGATGTCTGAGAGTCGGAAGGGCCTTTAGGGTGGATTTCGGAAACGGCCACAGCGTTGAAGTGTAGCAGAGAAAGAAGCCAGTCCACTCCTATGAAGGTGAGAAGATCCGCACCCTCCCTTCCTTCTCTCCTCTTTCACTCTCCCTCTCTCCTTTTCACTCTCTCACCCTCTCTTTCTCTCACACTCTCGCGCCTTATCCTGAGGGCACAGATCTCCCCGTTCCTCTCTAAGAAATTAGAAGCGACGACCTGATATGGCCGACAGCGAAGGAAGGGGATCCCTACAGGCGATGATGAGCCAAATACAGCCTAAGGGTTATGGCATAGAGGAGAGAGAGAGAGAGAGTCAGAGAGTGAGCGAGACAGAGAGGGAGAGAGATGGGGAGGGAGAGAGAGGCCGAAAGGAAGGGAAGAATAGAGAGAAAGGGAGTGCTGAGGGTATTTGCATAGGATGGCACAAAATTGCAAAGAGAACGGAACTTAGCTTGAGATGTTGTCTAATCTCTCCGAGATGCGCATCCATTCTTATCTCCTGAAGAAGGTAAGCACAATCAGGAATAGCATTAGAAGTCCAGAAGGAAGAGGAGAATGCAAAGGAAGGGGCAGAGGGCAATAGAAGGGGCGAAGAAGGGGAGCTGTGATTGTGAACTGGAAGAGATCCAAGCACTTCGCTGTGCAGGAATTGTGAGCAGAGGCGCTCGATTATTTTGGCCGTCTCCGCTTTGTCTCTCTCCACAGTAAAACAGGAAGGACTCGGTGTAATTGGATTTCCAAGCAAATTGGGCCAGTCTCCAATCTTCCACGCGAACGCTTTTTGAAGGCTTTTCTTCGAGATGATGAGGGGAAGGTAGGCAAGAAGGAGAAAGAGGAGGTAAACAAGTCTGTAAGGGCAGCTAACATCATTCCATTCTCACTTATTTTGGGAAGGAAAAAGAAGACACAATGGCCCTCTGGTCACTTCCCTATTTTAAATTGCTCTCCCTCCCTCACTCATCCCTCTCCTCTCTCTCTCTCTCTCTCTCTCTCTCTCTCTCTCTCTCTTGTTGCCGATATCTACGGTCACACTCCACGAACAGCCTTATCCGTCTCTCTCACACTCTTTCCGTATTTCTTTCTATGGCTTTCTATCAAGGGACAAGCTGATCCAGGAGAGGGTCTAGACAGAGAGAAATTGAGATGAGAAAGAAAGAGGGAGAGATTGAGAGAGAGAGAGATATAACAAGAAGAGGGAGAGGTACGAGAGGGGGCACCAACGCTCAGGTAGGCGTCCCATAATGTGAGAGAGCCGAAGCATTTCGTCCTCCCCGCAAGGAGTTGATGGACTCTTCTTCCATCTCAAGAGGACAGCGCTTCAGAAGAGAGAGCATTTACGAGGGAAGGCTCATAGAAAAGGAAAGAGGTGAGCGCGAAGAGAGGGAGAGAGAGAGAGAGAGAAAGAGAGAGAAAGATTTAGAGACCGAGAGAGAGAAAGAGATAACAGAGGGAGAGAGTGTGAGAGAGAGGGAGAGAGAAAAGGGATGACGTTTTGTGAATGGCAGATAGAAGGTATCCGCATATTTGTACGCACACCAACCAGCAAACACTGCTCATCAGATGGTACGGAATCTCCTCTTCTTATTTAATAAATCGTTTCGACCGAGTTGCTGTTAGAGAGAGGAGTTGGTTGTTGACTTTTGATGAATGCCAAGCACGGGCAAACATTCCAACCTCACAAGATCAAAAAATTTCATTAAAAAAATTCCGCTACGACCACGGATGAAACTCTACAGATCTTCAGGTGAGGAGCGATGTCGGAGCACCTTCTTCAATTTCATCCCATTGCTGTTCCCGTAGATGCTCCGTCAACAAACCTTTCTTTCGCTTTTTCAAGAATAATGGCTGTTTCCGCGCCGCAAACCTTGTTGACTGCAGGCAAACCTCGTTCCCAACTAGAATACGAACTATTAATGAAGACACCTTCTTAACTCATTCTCTGTAAGAATGCATCCTGCTGAGTGAAGAATCAAGTCTTTTCATTGCGCTGTGCAAAAGCAAGTATAATTTCCACTTTTTATTATCGAGTGTGAGATTGGATGAATGAGACACTACTGTCTTCTTTCGTTCATCAGAGGTTTCTTATCAGAGTGAAGAGTGAAGAACCAAGCAAAAATAAGGAAGGTTAAAACAAATCCACCAACATACTCAATATTCCTTAGCTAATAGACCATATCAGCCGGCCATACGGAGCAAAAATGGGTGTGATAGAATGGAGAGAAAGTGGAGACTATCACCCACCATAGACTGCCATATTTAAACGGCACTTTCAGCATCAAATGAATGGACGCACTGAACGGGCATACAATGTTCCAGGAAAAAAGCCAAGAGTTTTTTTTGAAAGCCACAGTCATGAATAATTCTTTCATCAACAACACAGCCATTTTCATTTACATGGAAAGACTTTAAAAATGGGAGGTATAGCGAAGTTGTGAGTGCGTTGATTGTTAGTCATTAGTAGAGCGAAACAACACAGCAATGGAACTAAACATGAAAGAACGGTAAAACGCGTTCGCTTCTTTAACGCTTAAGCAAATATCTTAATACTTGTCGATACATAATAAATACAGCCAATTCTGTGCATGCATTATATTGCACAGCACGAGTTGCATCTAGACTGCGAATGGGGAAAGACAAAAAGACAGAGATAGAAAGAGAGAGCGAGAGAGAGAGAGAGAGAGAGGGGAGAGATACACAGAGGAGACACTAGATACACATTCGCAGTCTTCGCCTAAGGGCAACTCTCGCTGATGCTCTAGAGTATTTATCTGGATCTTCTGGTGCACTCTCATCTGCTAGAGATTGGAGGTGTGAATGGGGGGAAGAGGGTTGTGAAGGGGAGGACAGTGATAGTTCGCATGGATGGAGCAGTGAGGTCTGCATAGCCTAAGCTAAGGAATTCACAATTGCTCAACATCAGTGAATACTCATCTATCTGTAGACAACTCCTCATTCAGTCAACACCCCAATCATCCCTTCTGGAAAGAGATCATCAACTGAGTCTTGACCAGAATCTTGCGCAAGGACTAAATGGATGCCAACCCCGCCCCTCTCTATTTCTACTCTGGCTAAGAAGTCATTAGACTCTCGCTCAAAGCAAGGAAAATCAAGCGATCGTCAACCAGTTAAAGTGATAGTATAAAACGACTTTGGTGGAATGATTGTTCTCATCGAAGGGCTCTCCCTGCCAAGCAAGAACTGTCATTCTCACAGCCAAATGGTTCAAGTGTCAAGCCTATAAAATCTATATGTACAACATGTGCAATTTGTTAGATGAAGAGCCTAAAAGAGATGAGAAAGAATGATTGGAAGATGTCAGGAGAAATCAGGGTTGTTGAGTGAAGAAGTGGAAGCGGAATGAGAGGGAGGAGTGAAGAGGAGACTTCTCCGAGTGACTCGACTTCCCAGGAACTCACTTGAAGGAGACAACTCTGCCGTCGCTGACTGCTGGCGGAGGAATGAAGGCTTTCTGCAAAAAAGTACTATTACTACAACCTATAATTATACGTATTCTTCATTCTTCAACTCAAGCTAGAATAGAATTCTCCCTCTTTTCAGCATTCTAAAAACCATGGCGGCCTCAGATATCCGTTCTCTACAACATGGAATGGCTCCACCGTTGGTCCCTTCATGATTAGCATGATGCTCCTCATTGACCGCCCCACCTGCACCCAAAGACTTTGAACACGTGCTCTTCTACTGCAAGGCCGTCGATTATCCAATCGGCCATGCCTTCTACAGACCCATTCCATTAAGAAAAGAGAACTGACTGCTTCGGCTTCGGTTGCCGGCAGACAGATGCGGCAGCAGAGAAACTCCGTTTGTGGAAGGGGAAGTTGGCCACTTCAGTAGAATCCACCATTCGGACGTAGGCATGAGGAGAGCAGGTCGACTGAGGAGAGAGCATTGCAAGGAGAGAGAAGGCAGAGAAAACAGACAGAAGGGAATAAGACCATCAGAAAAGAGGCGAATGTGTTTCAAATAGCATAGAAAAAATCACGACGAATAACCGAACAGCCTTGGAGAGATAGAGAGAGAGAGAGAGACCAGGAGATGATAAGACACAAGGAAAAGGGAAAAGGTTTTCTAGACAGCAAGACTGACCGGACTGCCATAGAGTTCGTGGAATTCGGAGTATCCCTTCTCAAGGACGTACATCTCAGCAAAGTCTACCTCAGGGTAGTTCAACTCATTTCGCAATCTATCCAGGGAGCGAAGTGCGTTCGCCCTGCAATTATTCATTTTCACTTTTAGACTTCAAACAAAAATATATTAAGATTAATCTAATGCAAAGAAAAATTTAGCTTACATGGAAGGCCCTCTCTTCTGGCTGAATTCACAGTAGAAGATTGGAATCCTTGGAGACCGCCTGTACTCTGGACAAAAGAAAGTTGCCTCCAGCTCAGAAGGGTCGAACAAGTTCATTGCCGTCTGCAAAGAAACCAATCAAAAGGAGAACCGGAACATTCAACAGAATATAGAAAAGGAAAGATAAAAACAGAAACGAAAAATGAACTTTAATCAAGGCAGACGTGCAGGGCCGATCAAAAATGGATTTACGTAGAAATGTATATACATCAAACTAACAATGATGTGCCCTCCACTGTACTCGTATGGATATCGACAGTCGACTAGGTGGAACCGGGACTGGAATTCCGCGAGGGACAGACTCTTGAAGAGTCCCGCAAGAGTCGCACTACTGATTCGACGGAAGGCTTGCGAGTCAACACGGGAAACGCAGTCAAGAGAGTACGACTGCAAGGGGAGAGAGAGAGAGAGAGAGAGAGAGAGAGAGAGAGAGAGAAAGAGAGAGAGAGGAGAGGAGAGAGAGAGAGGAGAGAGAGCGAGGAGAGAGAAAAAGAGAGAGGAGAGAGAGAGAGAGAGAGAGAGGAGAGAGAGAGAGAGTTTAACACGGAGATGAGAGCGAGAGTGTGAGAGAAAGAAAAGGTATATTAAGAATAAAGAGCTTAGAATATAAAACGAGATAAAGGAGAGAAGAGAATTAGAAGTTCACTGACGACATCAAGCTGAGGAGACAGCTGATGTCTTGAGTGTTCCTCAAGAAGAACGGAGCTGGAGTGCACCCGATGGAAAGCACGGCTCCGTCGTGGAGGAATTGGGGCAGGCAGGACAGGGGCCGCGAACTGGGACGACGAGGGCACTGCCGGCTGCAAGCAAAGGAAGGAATGGCCCATTTACATCAACAGCACTGAAAACCGAGCATTAGTAATACTGCTGCATTACCATTTAAAAAGTGCTGAAAGAGGCAGAACATCAAGAATGACAAAAAAAGAGGAAAACAACAAAAGGAGGGATAGAGAAAGAGACGAGAGAGAGAGAGAGAGAGAGAGAGAGAGACGATCGAATGTGTCTCCTTACATGAAGACCAGCAGCATTGGCGGGTCGACTTCTCTTGAAGGCGGAGCTCCTCTCTTGTATGGATCTCTTCCTGGTTGAGGAATGCTCTGCTGCTGAAGAACCACCGAAGAAGCACGTCGCATATTTCCGAACTGGAAGAGGGCCCACTCCTCCGCACGGCTTCTTGGAGGTCAGCGGGGAGGTGTCCGCAGAGAGGCTGCAGAAGAGAGAGAGAGTGAGAATGAGAGAGAGAGAGAGAGAGAGAGAGAGAGAACGGTGTGAGGTTAGGGAGAGACTGCGAAAGGATGTAGAGGAGATAGGGTTAACGAGTATAAAAATAATTTGAAAGAAGAGCTCGCAGGTTGCATCAAAACCAGCACGGAACAAAGCATAAAATGGTAAATGAAGGAAAACAAAAAGATCCAAGGATTGAGACGAACCGATTGGTAAGATCAGCGAGTCCCCTCCTCTGGCTGGTCGGTTGCAACTCGGGAATAGGAGACTTGAGTGGAGAGCCTCCCGAGTTCTCCCACAAGTTCTCAGCATCCTCGCAGTCACTGAGAAGATGTATTGATGTCGTGACATCCATTGATACGTTCAGATGGATGAAAGACTGCTTCACTCCTCCAACCTGACACAAATGTCTTCGTCATCGAGATCGGAGAGATCCTCTCCTGAGATGTGCGGGTCGGGGAGACTTCTCTCCTCGATGCTCAGCTCGTGCAGTTCATCATTCAGCAGGTCGCCCACCTCAAGATTATCCCTTCTACACTTTTATCTTTTCTTTTAGCTCGATTGTATTTATGAGTAAATGCAATGGACTCAGAATCAGTGATTCTTTAACAGAGAATAAGCAATGAGAGAAGAGAAAAACTCTAACATCGGCAGAGTGCGAGCAGGACGGGGCGACTTCATCTTCTCGTGCAAAGGCAGAAGCGAAATCACGCGGAGCGGAATCGGAGCAGAAACCGACTCCGGAGTCCTTGGAGTCCTCGTCCACTGAGCCGGCCAGCATTGCACTCCCTCCACTCCCGTCTAGACCACTTCTGGTTCCACTACCTGAAGAGGAAGAAGGTAAACTCCTCCAATCACTCCATCTGTGTACAAGCTAAGCATGTTATCACGTCTTTGTCTCTTTTTATTAAAGATAATACGTCCGAGGACCCAGCAGGTAAAGCATGACCGGAGTCTGAAACCATCACTAAAGCGAGAGAGAAGGAGAAAGAGAGATAAGCAAGGACCACATGAAGCCTGCAGGCTCTCTTCACCTATTCTACTCTCCCTCTCTCTCATCTCTCCCAATCTTCACTATCCCTGTCGCCCTCTCTTCACCTATTCCTCTCTCCACCAATTTCTCTCACTCGCTCTCCCTGGTGTTCGTGTCCCTCCCTCTTTATCGCCTCTGAAAGATAAGAATTCGACTAGAAGACGCCTCGCCCACGCCTTCTCCCTTGCCATTCAAATTTGAATACTCTTTCTCCAACAGTTAATATAGCATTACTTGAGTTAATATTAACATAACTTTTCGTACTGATTCAAAAAGTATTACAAACACATTTCTGAACCAATCGAAAAGCAGATGTCGAATCGTAAATTACTGCCTCTGTTGAAAGGTCTCTTTCGGAAAAATAACCAATTTACCGAGCAGAGGTGCAAACGTTGAGAAATGGACAGCATAAGAATGGCAGAGAAGGCGGGAGAAAAATAAAGGGGAGGGGGGGGGGGGTGTGTGGGGAGAAGACAGAATTGTCCAAGTACCTGAAAATTTTGAGCCATGCCGGCTTGGCCAACGAATAGAGAGTAGCAGAAGAGCATAATCTTTTAAGACAGCCTATCTGTAAGGGTCGAGCGGGGCGCAATACAGGGCTGCAATGGGAAATTTTTGATTTTTAAAATTGATGAAAATTTGATCATTTGTACTATTCGACATGCTCTTTAAAATGGTGAAATCGTGATTTCGAAAAAAAATTTTCTTTCGAGATAATAGCGATTTACGCTTAAAATTCACATGCCCATATCTCAGTTATTTCTTAAGATTTTTGAAATCTCTTTTTTGTGTTTTATTGATCTTTGTATTCTCTTTAAAAAAGGTCGCGGTGACGTTTCGTGAAAACAACTTTTAAGCAGCAAAAATCGTATAAATAGATTTAAAAATATGGTTTTTCTGGTTTTTCAGACCAAGTAACCCCCGCGGGGAGGATAAGCTGTTCATAGAAAGAAAGCCCGTGAAATTTGCTACAATGCGATGTATCTTTAAAAGAATTCTAGGAGGACATATTTTTGGAATATGCACTTAAGCAAATATACTCAACTTTAAAAGTACCGTGCAAGAGGTCCGGGTTCGAAGCCCGCTCGGGGCAAAGTTTTTGCAATGTTTTGTAAACTGCCAAAAAACATATTTTCGATCTAAAATTGATGTCTATTCGTCTCATAGCTCCATAAATTTGCATATGCTTTCCGTTTTCATTCTGATTTCACCAACTGAAAATTTCTTCATAGTAAACTGCGCTCAGTTAACTGACTATAAGGCAAGCGGGAACACCTAATAGGAGTCAACTCATATTATGGGCATATTTGCAGGTGCATATCAGGCACGAATCTCGCGTTGCGGACCATTGTGTAAAGCATGGCCTAAGCGACCCAGTCGACGCCGCATTCTCTGAGGACTGCTCCGCTGATATTTCTTCAAAACACCACAGCCACGACATGCTGTGCGACAGGTCATAGATTTTTTTTTAAATTATACAACACTATTTTGCACAAATAAAAGTTGTTTTCAGGTGCGAATCGCTGCAGTTAACGTTGGGTGACCTGCGCGAAACTGTTGCAAACCTGTATACAGCTGCTAATTTCGCTGCGCAGAAAGAAGGCGGACTTCTGAGAGAAGCGAAAGCACGGGACTTGGAACTCAAGTTGAATGATATTTATCGAATCGAAGAGAACGTTGAAGAACTGAAGCGGCATCAGTTACGAACAACGGCGAGCGAAGCAGATCGGGATAGAATTGTGACGGAACTCCAAGAAAATCAAGCGCTCATAACTCTTGACTGGGCGATGAAACTCCTGCCAATGTTTGCTCGGGAAAAAACAACAGACTTCTTTGGAAAACGAGGATTTTCCTGGCACGTGACTCATATACTTGCGCGGCGCAACGCAGAATATAAACAGCACTCCATGTACCACGTCCTCAACAGCGAAACACAGGTAGACCATTGATGTTAAGATGTCAAATGTAGTGTTTTATTTTCTTTTTGAAACCTTAAATCGTAACCGATTTTGCAGGACACTATCGCCGTCACAGCCATTCTCAATCATACCCTGCAAATTTTACACAAAGGGGGGATAACATCTGTATTCTTGCGAAGCGACCAGGCAGGTGGGGAGAGTATAATGAAATAGACGAGTTGTACATAAGATTTTGAGGCTGCTACAAATCGGCAGCAACTCTTGGCAGCATGAAAGAACTTTCACGGTCCTCTGGAGTCAAAATCGTCGGCTACTATTTCTCCGAGACTCAAGCTGGGAAAGGACCATGCGATCGGATGAGTGCATTGGCGAAGAGAAAATTGCGGAACTACGTTGATAGTGGAAAGGACGTAACCACTCCAAATGAAATTTTGGCAGGAATAACTCACGGAAAACCGCTACGTGCAGTCTCGGTTTACACGGGAAGCATTAGAAGAGGAGAAGCGTCTAAGGCCAAAATTGCCGGAATAAGGAAGTATAACACGTTCCAATTTGAAGAAACGGCACTTCGAGTTCATCGATATTCTACTATCGGTATCGGCAAAGAGATCGACTACTCATCTCTACAACACAATGAAGGAGAGTTCATCACCGATTCATCTGGAGGTTGCCTGGACACGACATCTGAACTATGCTGGTTGGGGAGAGGATTCCAACCAATCCGAGGCGAGGTCACGCCGGACCATGGCCGTGATCGTAATGAAGAAATAGATGATGAGGCCTGCCGCGCTCCTGAAGATGCCGAATACACTCTCACGGGAAGTTGCCCTGAATATGGGTATCTTTACAGATGCCCAGAAGAAACCTGTGGAGCTGAATTCTTGCAAGCCCACAATCTCGAGAGACATCTCCTTTTTGGCAAACATAGGGCAATTTCCGAGAGGCTGACTCTTCGGGATTATGTTCTGAAGCGGTACGGCATGTGTCTCGAAGGAGAAAAGATTGAGCAGGCATATTCCGAAGTCGACGAGGCAATCGAGTCGCTAGCAGAAGTGACAGATAACGGGCTTCGTTTGCCACAAGGCTGGGCACTTCGCGAGCATAAGAAGGGCACTCGACTTCCACCCAGGTCTAAGACGTATGTGATCGAAGCGTTTAATGATGGCCTTCGTACGGGCACTAAACATGATCCTCGACAGCTGGAGAAGAAAATGCGCAAGGAAATCGATGCAGCTGGAAAATTACTCTTCTCACCGCCAGAACTTCTCAATTACCAGCAGATAGCAAGCATTTTCGGAAATCTTGCCTCGAAGAAGAGACATGCAAATGTGCCCGACTTGGATCAATCAACAACTACAACGAACCAACATCTGTGAACGTCTTAGACGAGCTTGATGAACTGTTCGATACGGAAGGTGATATCATTGAGGAGGCTCAATCGGAACCGCTTTTTGGGACTGACTTCGACGAATTTAGACAACTGATAGAGAATGACGTTGAGTACCCATCTGAGAAGGCAGATCCAAAAAGAAATCCCACAGCCACGCAAACGGAATCACCTGAGGAGCTCTCGAATGAAGACGTATTTGAGCCTGTAGACATGAGCGGGTCTGCCCAGACAGCACCCAGACGCGTCCACGATGAACTATTCTGACCATTAGTCATGATAATCCCTACATATTTGTTCATTGATGAGCCCCTCAAGAGACTTGAGAAATGCTTTGCACTTTCGAATCACGAAGCTAAAATGATTCTATAATTGTGCACCTTTGTTGGAATAAAAACATGTTGAAGAAATTTTCAGTTGGTGAAATCAGAATGAAAACGGAAAGCATATGCAAATTTATGGAGCTATGAGACGAATAGACATCAATTTTAGATCGATAATATGTTTTTTGGCAGTTTACAAAACATTGCAAAAACTTTGCCCCGAGCGGGCTTCGAACCCGGACCTCTTGCACGGTACTTTTAAAGTTGAGAATATTTGCTTAAGTGCATATTCCAAAAATATGTCCTCCTAGAATTCTTTTAAAGATACATCGCATTGTAGCAAATTTCACGGGCTTTCTTTCTATGAACAGCTTATCCTCCCCGCGGGGGTTACTTGGTCTGAAAAACCAGAAAAACCATATTTTTAAATCTATTTATACGATTTTTGCTGCTTAAAAGTTGTTTTCACGAAACGTCACCGCGACCTTTTTTTAAAGAGAATACAAAGATCTATAAAACACAAAAAAGAGATTTCAAAAATCTTAAGAAATAACTGAGATATGGGCATGTGAATTTTAAGCGTAAATCGCTATTATCTCGAAAGAAAATTTTTTTTTCGAAATCACGATTTCACCATTTTAAAGAGCATGTCGAATAGTACAAATGATCAAGTTTTCATCAATTTTAAAAATCAAAAATTTCCCATTGCAGAGGGCAGATCGACCCTTACAGATAGGCTGTCTTAATAGTTTTGCAAACTTCTGCTCTAAAATTGGACCACATGAAAAAAGAAAAGTCCGAAAAAGAAAAAGATTCAAGAAGGAAGTTAACAAATAAATCTTTAGGAAAGCGTTCGGATTTAAAGGAAATGAGATAGAGCGGGAGGCGGGGCATGAATCCTGCAGAAGTTTCAGAACTGAAGAAAAAGCAGTGTCCTCTGTGCTTGGTAGTGGGGGAATCAGATAAGCAGAAGAGTAGCCATTGACAGGATGAAGAACGCCGAAGGACACAGCTATACACTACTAGCCACAGGGAGGAATGAGACGAGAGAGAGAGAGAGAAAAAGGAGAGAAAGACTGAGATAGAGATAGAGGAGAGCGAGAACGGGAAGAGAAAAAAAAGAGGGGAGAGAAAGAAAGAAAGAGAGAGGGAGAGAGAGAGGAGAGAGAGAGAGACGGTTGTCTACCGATATGCTGACAGGTTCGTCTCTACAGTCGGGTGAACGGGCTGAAGACGCCCCAGGTGCTCAGTCACCCTTTTATGCGCAAGTCTTTGATGCATTCTTGAATTTGATCTCCACTAATACCGAAGCATGAGTTCAACGTGTGTAAGCTCAAGCAAAAAGGGTTCTTAAAATGAAAATAGAGCTGAAAAGAACAAGCTCAGTAATCCAGAAGATATTCTAGCTAACTCATGGCTAAGGGAAATAGTGCTTCGGAAAGGGGCCATCCAGTCACGAGGGCCCCTTCCCTCAGATCAAACAAATCCGCGTTCTTTTCAAAGAAACGCCGACAGTGCTACTGGCACTTTCACAGCAACTCGCTACTTATTAATCCAGTCATCATTCTATGCAGGAGAGTGATCAGAAGATCGCAAAAGACGACCTACGATGGTGGGCAAGGACTTCGAGACAATTCAGCTAAGAAGATGAGATGAGTAAGAGAGGGAGAAAGAGAAAGAGAGAGATAGAGAGATAGAGAGAGAGAGAGAGAGAGAGAGAGAGAGAGAGAGGCGGGGAAGAGATAAGGATAGGGAATGGGTGGTTAGGTCTGTCAGACAGTAGCAAGCAAGGCTAACCGCTCTCGCTTGCAGGAGATCAGCTATCAGAGATTGCTTGGGCGAGATACGATGACAGCGACGGACTTTTATCCCCCTCAGCTACAGATTTGAAATGAGAGAGAGAGAGAGAGAGAGATGGGAAGAAGAGACCGAACAGACGGAAGAGAGGCAAACTGAGCGAATGACTGACATCCCAGATCAAGAAGTAGTGAAAAGGAAGTAGATGCCTCGAGAGAAAATTTAAAAGTGAAACGGGATAATGAAAGGGAGAGCGAAATGGGGTGAAAGTTGACAGACTGACTCTTCAGGAAAAAGTAGATGCAGGGGAGTGAGAAAGAAAGAGAGAAAAGTGAGAGAGACGAAGATATAGAATGGGCAGAAAGCGAAACTATGGGGGGGGGGAGAATGAGCAGACTTCTCCACTTCGACTCCATAATTGGCTTGAAACAGAAGCAGCGGCATGATGCACTCGGTCAGTTTATGTGGATGCTCCTTATGCAACGATGGAGTGAGAAGAGAGGAGTACTTGATACAGCGAGAGAGAGAAGGAATGAGAGACGGAGAGAGGAATGAAGAGGGAGAGAAGAACGAAGAGACAGAGAGAGAGAGAGAGAGAGAGAAATCAGAGGCGGCCAGAGATATAAAGAAAGAGACAAGAAGTACCGCCATTTTGAAACATGGCCTCCTAGAGCATGCAGCGGAGTAATGACATTGAATACGTTGGAGATGAGTGATGAGATAAGGTAAACAAGCTCAAGAACAAGCTCTACTGGCCGCCTTCTACGTCATGAAAAGAGAGATTCCAAACAAGGCAAAGTGAGAGAAAAAGACGATGACTACTGTGCAGAGGACAATGTCAAGAGATAAACTAGTTGATAAGGCTTTCCCCAAGTGAAGTACTCAAGAGTGGCAATCACTTCAACTTCTTCCATTCACTGTAACTCACCGAGGCTGCAGTTTTTCTCTTGCAATGGCGACGTGGCAGAGTAGAAGAGGAAGAGAGAAGAGGAGGGGGGAGATAGATGGAATCTCTCATCCCTTCCGCGACCCGCCCCTTTACGGCATGGCATCGTGCTCGTGGTAGATGGCTGCCACTCTATCAACCCACCCTCTCTCTCTCTCTCCTCTCCAACCTGACCCTCTTCCAATCATGCACTATTTCTCTCCATTCAGCTTGGAATTCTCATTGTCACCGTCGCGGGCCTTCAGGGGATGTTCAGCACCAATTGGGAGAAAGCATGAAAAGAGAAGAGGGAAGCAGACAAGAATGCCCTGAATCCACTGAATCGCACGCATGAAAGGCGAGAATTGGAAGCTAAAAGTGCAGGGGAGGTCAGTGGAGGGCGTGAGGGGAAGAGCTTTACGGTCTCGCATCGGCAATTCTCACATGAGAATCGGGAAAGATCGGCAGCAGAATCCGTTCTTCACTTCAACTCTCTCCCTTTTATTGCCTCGCAATTTCCGCTCTCTTCTGTTCACGCCATTCTAGCAGTATAATCAACTATGCTTCCAGCAAGACATTTGAACTTCTCCAAATCGAGGTAAGCAGAAGCATAACGAGAGGGAGAGTCTGGAGATATCTGATGGCCTTCCCAGCTAGAGCAGCAGAGAAGGTAAGCGGCGGCTGCTGTCAATCAAGGGAAATGCCAAGGCCATTTGGCCATTCCAATTACACGCTGTTGCAATTATTACTTTTATATATCCCAATAGGAATCGTTTGAATACCTAGACAATCCAACAACACCCAAAATATTGGCTATCGCCCATTCTTCCTGCCAAATCCTCTGACATCTGATAGAGATCGCATGGGATATAAAGAAGGCATGAGAATGAAGGAGGGAAGGGGAAGAGGTAAGCAATTGAGAGGGTAAAGAGAGATTGAGAGAAGGATCACAGGACGATAAGAAGTGTGGGAAGAAGAGGTGCGATCGCAAATAGCTGGACACTTTTACAGCCACGAACACTTCTCGTGTTCCTTCATCGCATGCTAAGAATGGCTTCGAAGATGACAGCATAGAAGGCAACTGATCTCCTCCACTCAAAGATGCCGTCAACAACTGCGAGGAATCCAGAGATAACATGTTGATCGACACGCAAGGTAAGGCATTCCCTGCAGGCGAGTCACGACAATCAAATCTCTCAGCCAGAAAGCAAATAGTCGTCATCTAATTCACCCTTGTCTCAGGCTCTCTCCACAGTTGCAGTCTTCCATTCACACTCATTTACTCTTTCTCTCTCATAGCACACTCTTCTCTAGCTCCATCAAAACCATCATCACGGCTGGCGATCCGGAGAGCACTATCTCTCTGCACACTCTTCCTTCTCTCTCTCTCTCATCGCTACTGTTCTTCCCAACACTCTCTTACAACTCCATCATCTTCCATTCTCTCTTACCATCTCTCTTCCGTCTGGCTCATTCTCCCCTCTGGCAAGGATTTGAATAAGAGGGGGGGGGGTGGGGTTAGACATCCTAGATTGGCAGTGGAAGAAGGGCAGAGAGAAAAAGAGAGAGAGATAGACAGAGAGAGCGAGGGGAGAAAGCGAGCAGTCCCCCTTCGTCTACCTTCTGCTCTCTGAATGGCGCATCCCTGCTGAGAGAAGCAGGCTGCTCTCCACGTTCCTCAGCTTGGCATGTCTCTTGGCAGCCTCGCACACTCCATCACACATCCATCACCCTCTTATTCTTCTATCTCCATCTCTTCATATCTTCGAATCTCTCTCTCTCTCTCTCTAGCTCTCTCTCTCCCCCTCTCTCTCTTTCTCTCTCGAATACCCCCCCCCCCAATCTACAACAGTTATTCCAAACAGTTTCCATCTTATCTCTAGCCATCTCCTGTCTCATTGTAAATGAAGTAGAAGGAGAGAGATCACCCCCAAACCACTGAGAAAACTCATAAGTTCCCCCTACTTTCTCTCTCTCTCTCTCTTTCCGGGTATTCCTTGACCCCTTAGAGGGGGATAATGAATATGCACGAGGCACCATTCAAATGGCATGCCGTCGCAGAACCTCGAGAGAGCCCGCGAGGGTCGGGCCATGGACCGTCTATTCTGCAAGCCTCTATGAGGTCAAGTCCTCAGGCTCTCTCCATCTCTGCCGTCTCTCTCTCCGAGATCTCTCTCGCTCTCATTATAGTCTTTGTTACTCTCCGTCTCTCTCTCTCTCTCTCTCTCTCTCCTTGATCAAACCATACTCCACATACCGTCCTCATCACAGCCTATGCCACCCTGCATCGGCTCTCGGATTACACGACATGCGCAAATAATAGAAGAGACCAGGCATAGCGCACTCATTCAAACTATGCTTGGCGGGAAATATGGAATATCCAACTACAAAAATGGCAATGATTTCAGTCAACAAATGCTTTGTTTCAGATTTGAATTCCCGCATAAAGAAATGTCTGCATCCAGCAATACGTAATAGGTGGGAATTTGGTGTTTAAAGATATGGAGGAAGAACTAATCGATTTCATTTTCACATCAGCAGTCGAGAGTATAATCTATTCCCCATAAATCTCTGCATGGAACGAAGGAGAAAATGGAACGGTTCGATCAAAAAAACATCTTATTTCCTTCTATACTTCTGATATCCTAATTTGACTTCCTCCATTTCGAGCTTGTACTGTAGAGCGCGATGATTTCTCCACGCCTAGAGTGAGCAAAAATAGTAAAGCAGGGAAGCAGAGACAGATGGAAAGTTCAGCCAGAACGGAAAGGTTGGGAATGTGATTGAAAAGTCCATCGCCACAGGCAATCTACACGTAGACCAAGAGAGCAATAAGACGATATCAATGAGAAATGGAAGACCACTTCGTGCCTTCCAGTCCCAGCAGAAAAGAAATAAAGTAAGGCTGATAGATGGAAACAAGAAGAGAGATTTCATAGTTAAAGAGCAAAGGAATCATGATGGAGAGCATATGAGAAAGAGAGAAGAGAGAGAGAGAAAGAGAGCATAGGAGAAAAAGAGAAGAGAAGAGAGAGAGAGAGAGAGAGAGAGAAGAGAGAGGGAGAAGAGAGAGAGAGAGGTGATGAGAGAAAGGGAATTGGATAGAAGATAAAAGAAAGACGAAGAAAAGTTGTGAATACTGATAACGGAAAATGGTCAATCGGTCTCCTCTACTCTTCGCATTATATATGCAGAGATGTAGAGTGGAAATGAAATGCGATGTCATCTTCTCTCATTCTTTCACTTCCTTCCTTTCGATGTTCAAACGGAGAAGCGAGATGCCGATTAGTATTGTGGAATGGGTGAGGATGGCCTTTCCGCCTCCAAGGTGAATTGGCAGGGATCTGGAGAGGGCAAGGGAGAGGGAGAGGGGGGGGGTCTGCACCGGGTACAGAACGGCACTCGCTTTTTGCCCTTTCTGCCGCCTCTCGCTCTCTTTCTCTCCATCTCTCACTGCCTCACTCACTCTCGCATTTTAGACCTCCCTTATTTCAAGTGCGCAGAGATGAGAAAGCAGACCTTTTGCGCGTACAGATCCCTGCGATTCAAATATGTAGATTCAAATATGTAATGGGAATGAGATTAAATGTGAATTTCGAACATATCAATCTTTTTGGAGCTTAACAAAGCTGAAGTTCACGAAAAGAAGGAAGACTTCGAATAGAGGACACTACAGTAAGGAATATCCCTTAGAACTACCTTCCAAAGGCTATTTTTTTCGCATTCTAAGACATTTTCATCTCGGCCAATTACTCGCTCTTTCATTCACCTTCTCTTTCACACTGTTTCTTCTAAAGGAACGTTTTTTGTTCTAACTAGAGCCGTCACAACGAAACCCTTGGAATGGAATCGAGGACGCTCAACGAGAATCTTTTCAGAACCAATTTCTTTATTTTCAAAGAAAAGCACATACCCAGGCAGCGTCGAGGAGGACGGGTTTTCCTGCTGCGAGGCTCGACGAAGGATGAGGATGGCACTCCGGGCAGGGACTCCTCCATGGTCGTCTTCTCTTCTCTCCCCGCTGCTTCTCCTCCTTCCCCCTAACAGCCAACACTCGAAACGCTACCGAATTCTGAAACGTTTCAACTAAAATTCACGAAAAACAATAAATAAATACACGAGAGTGCACGGGCTGCATGGGAACGAGCGGAGGGAAGAGAGAAAGAGACAGTTTTTTGACAAGTGACCTTCTTCATGGTTAATGCAGACAATCTGGCAAGTAAACAAGACATCAAGTGGTCGCGGCGTCTCCAGACCGACCTTTGATCAGCAAAAGGCAGAAATGAAGAGTCAGGAAGTTGCTGGGCAGCAGAAGATCATTGGAGGTCATTCACTTAGGTAATACTCGAGAGTGAGGTCGACTAGAGAGTTGAGGAATGGAAGAGAGGAAAGTATGGAGACTGCCAGGAGAAAGAGGAGAAGGGCTACTAGCCACGCAACCATAGGCGAAGGAAGGGAAGAAAGAAGGGAAGGAGGAGAACACCCGACACGGTCTTATGTAGAAACAGCCTCCAAGGAACGACTTGGAGAGAGAGAGAGAGTGTGTGTGTGTGAGAGAGAGAAAGAGATAGAGAGAGATAGAGGAAGTGAAAGACCACTAGAGATACCGCTGCCATCGGCATGCCAGTTCTTAAGACACAAAGCGATTTTCGTCCCTCTGAACTAATGGTCACGATGGATGGCACCACAAGAGGTAGCAAAACAGCACGACAACCAAGGACAACTTACGACTGGGTAAGGAAAACCAATCTGACCTCTTCACAAAGTCATACAAGAAAATTTTTTAACGGCAACTACAAAATATATCACGAACAGGTGGCTGCCACGCCTTCTCTCTTTAGCTAATTCTGATGCTCACCTTAATGTATACTGCACGTGTCCTTTGCAGAGGCACTCTTTGACAGAGGTAAGCAAGAATAGATGGTTGGAGGGAGAAATGTTGCTTGCTTGCTTTCTAGGAAAAGATACTAGGATAAATGAGAGAGAGAGAGAGAGAGAGAGAGAGAGAGAGAGAGAGAGAGAAGGCGTGGCAGCCACCTGTTCGTGACCCGAAGCAGCCAACGGCAGCAGCATGCCATCACGGGAGACAGTGCGCGCAGATGGGCAAGCGAGAGTGTGAGAGAGACAGGGAGAAGGAGAGAGCCTAGAATAGACGGAGCAGACAGCGCGAGCGGCAGCACCCGAGAAACGCAGACACATTCTCACAAATTAGTCTGAATCACATTAACAGTGTTGGATACTAAAATCTATTATTATTTGTCGAGATTTAACCATATATTCTGGGCTTCGAAACTATGAAAGATTTACAGAAGAGAATATGTGATATGACTAAATCCTGAATAACGAAGTGGTTTTATGCGCGATCATTTCTCTGGCTTCTCTTTCTCTCTCACTATGGCAATCTGATGACAGAACATCTGCAGGGCCTCATTAATTGGTTGCTTCGAGGAGAGATGTCATGGAATGGAAACCCTGTGGGCAGGCAAATCATGAATCTTCTTCAACCAACAAAAACTCACCATGATCTACCCGGTCTGAAGAAAAAAAAAGGGGGAGCCAGAACTTATTCAGAGTGATTAGGCAGAGAATGCGCCAGGGAAAGAGGAAGGAAAGGTGAAGGTGGAGAGGGGGGCAGCATAACTATGGCAGGAGGAACAAGGACGGCCTTGTCAGCTGCAGAGCTTCGGCGATTAAGCGCAGCCAAGGAAGGCTCCAGGACTGGAGAGAAGGAAGGATGCCGCCACAGCAGCCGGTCCACTCTGTCCCTCTTTACGACCGAGTATACAGGTACAGTAATAGTCAGCAATCTACTCCTCGGGAAAGAGGGAATTAACTCAAGCACCATCCTCACTCACGAAAAAGAAAAGAAATGAAGAAGAGGTATGAGTCCGATATACCTTCAACTTATTAGCAAGTATCAAGAATTTTCGGCTAGAACAGAGAGGGCGTCTTCACAACGTTTGCCAGAGTGACATTGTGAGAAATTACTTGTTACATTGTGAGAAATGACTTGTTGGCGGGAATCAGTCAAGTTTCAAGAAGTAATAGACCCATAGCATGAAATAACGAGCTAATTTGAAGGAGAGAGCGAGAGAAATTGAAATAGAGAAAGAGATGAATGTTATAATTGGACAAAGGCGGCATCTTTGATTCGTATGAATGGAGAGAAGAGCCTGCAGGCATGATACGGGCGATAAAGTGGCGCGAAAGAGAGAGAGAGAGAGAGAGAGAGAGAGAGAGAGAGAGAGGCTGTGTGGGCCAGAAAGCATGAAGAGCCCATCTAACAATCCAGAACAACTTGCGAAAAGGACAACACAGCACAATACACACGGTAGCGAAAATCGCCAGGGGACTGTCTCACACTAAATTGATGTGTCAAAACGATGCAATGCAAGTCGAGAGGACTTTATAGCTGGTTGCTTCACTAAGCATTACTGAAAACGCAAGATCGCTGAAATTGTTATGGATGGCTACTAGTTAAAAAAAATTCCCGTGACTTTTATTTTGGTAAAACTGTTTTCACGCATTGAAGTACTCTGGAAGGCTACCTTCCGTAGGATCCAACCAGTGCCTGGAGTTCAAAGAGGAAAGGTGGAAGGAAATTGGTAGCCCTGGTGTGTCCCTTCGGCAGCTTTGAGTGCAAGGCCACGCAATTCTGACCTGGATGAGACACTCCAAGAAAATCGTCTAGGAAGGAAAAGACATCAAAGAGTGGAGAAGGATGGAGAGGAAAGAAAGGATAGGAAGAGCGTGTGAGAGATACAGAATGAGAGTAAACGAGGGATGGAGAGGAAAGAAAGGATAGAAAGAGAGTGTGGGATAGAGAATGAGAGAAGAAAAGGGAGAGATCACTCTGCGCTAACTCACATCTACCAACTGTACAAACAGTCCAAAGAGGCGAGAAGCAAATTGGCAAAGGAATCGAGCCATTAACGCTTTTTGTGTGTATTCATGTGTTATGCGCTTCATTCGTAGATGGGATGGAGAGAAGAGAGAAGACGAAAGAAAAGGTGAGGGAGAGAGAGAAAAAAAGAGAGAGACAGAGAGAGAGAGAGAGAGAGAGAGAGAGAGAGAGAGAGAGAGAATGGAAGGGAATGACGACCGGGAGCTGACAATGGGAAGAGACAAGCGGTGCGAGGAAAGGCACAGTAAGGGAGCCAACTCAACTACAGTACTGCAAAGGGAGTGTCCAAGCATGCATACCTCATTATCAACAGCAGTGGGAGGGAATCCGCGGAATGGCAAAAGAGACCGATGACCACATGCTGCTTACAATAGTCCAAGTCAGAGCAAATCATAAACTAAAGAATAAACTTCCCCCCTCCCAACACATGGTGGGCATCGAGCGCAAAAGCATATGGTCCATTCTTAAACTTTTCAGATGTGACGAACAGTTGTCTCAGTGGAAGGAGAGTGTGTGAGAGTCGTAGAGACGGCAGAGAAAGACAAGACACTGAGAGAGATAGAGATGGAAGAGAGAGAAAGAGAGAAGGCCGAACGGACCTGATCGAGCTGTGACCCCAACTTCTGGCCCGTGACGGCCGATCACTATGGCGTAATCGAGATGGGTGGCAGTGGCGAGAGAGTGTGTGGGAAGAGGAGAGAAGAGACAGCCTATACGAGTAATATCGCTGTCCGTTCTCCTTCTTCTCTGATATCCACTTTCCGTCTTGTAAGTAGAATCTGACGTCTGCGATTTCAACCACCCGCTGAGCATTCCAGTGTAGTTGACTCGCATGACTCGGATGGCAAAACAAGCTCAGCAAGAAAATCACTCAACCATTCTCAAGCAGGAACTGACTCAACTAAAGTACTGTAAAGAGTGTCCACTCGGTCCACACCATCCTCATCCTGGAGGAGTGCATTTACAATGCAAGCGGATTAGCAGAAGAGACTCTCACTCTTATTTCAACGTGTGAGAATGGAAAGAGGCCCTCGTCCATTCATTCTGACTACTCAATGAGCGGTCCCCCCAGACAACTTGTCAAAAATGGGCACTTACTCCCCTATTTCTTTAGCTCTCGCCCCCTTTCTCTCGCTCTCTCTCCCTCTCTCTCTCATCCTCATGCCCATCTCATCCTTAGCTGCAGTGAAGACACGAAATGTGAGCGACTATTGTGATGAGGGCTATTCGAGTAAAGTGCAAAGGAAAATAAATAGGAAGAAAGGAATCGAGGTCTTCATCTGGCGTTCAAATGCGAGAAAGGCCTGCGCATATGTCCCCCAGAAGCTTTCTTCGCCAGAGGGCGGAGCGTGCCACTGAGTGCCGTTCCAGGCCAATTTATTCGTTGACTTACGATATGCGGAGCGAAGGCGAGAGAGAGAAGGATGAGGGAGAGAGGAGGGCGAGTAAATAAGGTGCGCTGACCCTGTGGCACCCTGCACTCTAGTCATCTCTCCTCTCTCAGCCCGTTCCTCTTCTCTTCATTTCATTACACGCTTGGGTCACAGTCTGACCCTCCCGGCTGCATCGTAATAATAGCTGGAGAGAGAGGGAAGAACTCTCACTGCCAGCCAGATCATCATGCCGCTTTTGAATCTCATTCAACACATGTGGCCGTCGTTCAAGGTAATACGGTAGACTGTACAGTAAAATACCATAACGAAAACAGTAGAGCGGCGGTATCCAACAGTTATCCACGATGTGCTTTAGAAAAGAATACGAAAATGTAAATAAATACACATTTAAGCCTGAGAAGAAGTTAAAAGTCGTTAATCAGTCGGCGTATCGGAGACCGAAAGCAACAGCTGACTCGCCATTTATCGCCTTCGTAACAGAAGCAAAGGACAAGGCTACCAGAAGACCAGTGCCTAACTGTTATGTTCCTCAGGACAGGGGGGGGGGGAATATCAGCATATATTCTTTATCCATTATACGATGGGATTCAAATTGAAACACGATATAAGATGGGGTTAGTCGGGAGGAACATAAAAAGAGAATGACTGAGACAAGTTTGACTCGGACCTGGCACCGACTCACTCCTTCCTCTTCTCTATTCCAAACGACCAACATAACACAGCTGCGATTCTTCCGCCATGTTTAGGAAGAGATTTATCACGATAAGAAAGTGTGAAGGGGATGTAACCAGGCAAGGAGAGAGGCGACAACGGAATAGTTGTCTATTCCACTCTCATGGCAGACATGCCTCAGGGGATACATAAAAGAGAGAAAGAGAGAGAGAGAGAGAGAGAGAGAGAGGGACAGACAGAGAGAAAGACTGAGTCAGTCAAGAGTCATCTTCTTCTTTCCACAACAGATGGCCGCCTGTGTTGCCCTTTTGGGTGTATGCAGAAGAGAGAAAGAAACATGCGACATCTCCGCTCACGCGCTTTCAGTTCCCATTTCATATGAACGCTCAAATCAATGAGTCATCAGCGATCATAAAATAAGCAGTAATGTTAATCACCCAACCGCTCTTTATCATAACGAGAGCGTGATTTCGCTCCGGTGGGGAATAGTATTCTTTTGCCAAGGATGCGCCATGCTCGGCTTGAGCCAGACCATAGCATAAGCTTCATCCCCCTTTCCTCTTCTCTTTCTCTCTCTGTATCTCTCACTCTCGTACTTTGATCTCACTCCCACAGTAGACATCTGCTGCCTCTCGTCTCTGCTGCCAATTTCCTCATTAGGAATCGGCTGGATGTCTTGCATGCGCAAAGAGCAAGATGGTAGGGTTTGAAGCGGAGGAGAAAGAGAACGACAGCGCACAATGAATAAGAAAGATGGTCACGTTCTCTCTCTCTCTCTCTCTCTCTTCTCTTTCTCTGCCCCCTTCAGTCCCGGCTGACCCGGGCCTCACAACTTGCGCAATCCCTTCTCGAACCACCGCTGCCATGTTGAGGTCAGCCAACCTCTCAGCCTGCCTTCATCCCAAGATCTGCTTGGATGGGGAAACCACTACGGCCAACATAGCTATGGCCATTCCTCCCCCTATCCCAAACATACCACTTTGGCGTGAAAGACGCCAACCGTTATCGAATTCAAACAAGCGCCTAAGTTCAGCCTTGAACAACATCCCCTGAGTCCCTCTAAAAAGTCTCGGACTCGGATGGAAGAAGAACGACACAAGAATATCTGTCGGTGAAGAATCTTTCATCTCAGGGAAGGCCAGCGAGTGCTTGGTTTTCACTAGGGATGAAGTGAGAGACAGAAAGTGACAGAACAGAAAAAGAACAGTAGAGATAGAGAGTGAGGAAGAGAGCGAGCGAGCGAGCGAGCGAGCGAGAGAGAGAGAGAGAGAGAGAGAGAGACGGACAAAAAGAGAACTCGAACCATGCGAATTGTACTGGATGAGATGGAATGGAATGGAATGGGCCAGGTACTACTACATTTGCTCAGAAGGAAAAAAAAACTAACTCTTCTAGCTGTCTAGCAAGAAAAAAAGTTTTCCGGCAAGACAAAAAGAAAGAAAGAAAAGATTCAAATGTACTGCCCCTCCCTGCAACAATGGCCATTCTTGGAAAGGCAGCACCCGAAAATATGATAGAGATAAGAGAAAGAAGGGGGCCTTAGAATAGCAGAGGCCATGATGATAAGATGGCAGTGTATATGAATGGCTACACCGCGCGAAGCAAACAACCTCCTCGCTTAAAAGAACCTCTTCGTAGCAACAGAGTAGTTGAACGAGAAAGAGAAAGGACTGAAAGATCAGCACTATAGTCGACTAGGAAGCATAGAGAATTGGAAGTAGGAAGGGGAGTGAAGAGAATGAATGAACGCGTAGCCAACTGAATCATCCTTCGCCATTCAAAGGTCGTCGAACGCTTCTCTCTTTGTTTCCACGCAGGAAGCGTAGGCTTCTTTTCTCTTCTCGTTCAAAAATCCTAGCTAAATTACAATAGCACACTGCAATCAAGAGCACTGAAATAGGAAGAACGCTTTGCTTATCTTAGAAAAGAAGCAATTGTATACGGTAGCATAGCGGCGAATCTGATAATTCGAGGATATATATTTCCAAATCATAAATTTTGTCAGACGATACTGTAGTCGAATAAGGGCAGGAATAATTGATAGAAGAGCATGCCGACTCTGGGGCCGCGGCCATTGTTTCAGGGAGTGTTGTGAGTGTCTGCTGTCTCTCCGTCCACACACTCCCTCATGACCTGTCGGAATGAGAGAGTGTTCTGTAATGGCTGCTCTGTCACCTCGCTGCCATCCTCTTTGTGCTGGCTGAGCCATTCTCGAGTGATCAATTGCGGACTGCGAATGGCCGTCTTTCCTCTTCCATTCACTCGCCATCCCTCTCGGATTATCAAGCCTCCCTCATGCCAAATCCGCCTTGGCACACTTGGCGGCCGTGGCCAACCTGGCTCTTTTGCATAACATCCAATCGATAGCAGAACGGGGAAGAGCGGTCACGTGCTCTTTCAAACTGCCCAAGGCACTAATGAAGGGCGAGGGAGAAAGAGAGAGAGAGAGAGAGAGAGAGAGAGAGAGAGAGGAGAGATAGAGAGAGGGGAAAACAGACGAAGGGAAGAGAGGGAAATGTCGTTTATCTGCCGCCTGCGGCATAGATGTCTCTAATTAAGCGTGCATGACTGGCTCCTGCGGTTAGGCACCAACTGAACCAGCCATCTCCCCCCAGGCAGACAGAATGACCCTCTCCCCTCCCCATCTCTCATTCCCATCGAGCTGTCTCTGTCGGTCGCTGGCATATTCAAATTGTTTGAGCAGCATTTCTCTCTCCGTAAAGATAACAAACGCTGTTGTTTCGATAAATTAGCGAGGAAAGAGAAAGATGAGAGAGAGAGAGAAAGCGAGGGAGAGAATGACAATTCTGATGTTTTAGAACTGAACGTAATAAATCAAACCGTTCTAAGCCAGTGAAAGGACCAGCATCTCCAAATTCAAACCTGGAAGGCGATTGAAGAAGGAAAGCAGAGATACCTGCATCCGTTCGCACCTTCAACTCTTTTCTCCCCGGTATCTCTTGGTGATCACTGCAGTTAGAGAAGGAGGATAAGAGTGAGAATGTCACCAAGAAAAAGAACGAGAGAGAGAGAGAGAGAGAGAGAGATGAGAGAGAAAGACCCGGACGGGCAATCAGAAGATCGGTACTGATAGCTAAGGCCTCTTACACAAAGTGGGGATTCACCCACAGTGATCTCTACCAACTATTCGAACAAATCTGAAGTTGTAAAGGATGAAACCAAAGCTAAGAAGATACTTGAAACCCGAGATGGGAGAATGCACACGGGGATGAGACATTTAAGGCAATGGCAAGATGAAAAAGAACATGGTGAGAATGGAAGAGAAAGAGATGAAGAGCTAAATGAGAATAGTGACAAGTAGAGAAGCAGACGCAAGGACAGCTGGTGCCCTGGCGGTTTGTTCCAGAGCAGACAGTCGGGAGAGTAAGGGATAGCTTTTGGGCGGTCTTTTGGACAAGTCCTTCTTGTATCTAATAGTCAATAAGAAAGAGTGGCTCCAACCACAAATTTAAAAAACAAACTACAGCGGTTCCTCCTCCAAGAACCAGTAGTTATCATTTTTGATGAAAGGGCTGACAAAATGGTGAGGTGCATCTCCTCACGAAAGGAATTACCAACGTGATCATAAAGTTAATTTCAATAACAGAGGATCCTGCTGGATATTAAATGCATTTTAGGTGAATGAAAACGCATCGCAATTCATTTTCGTCAGCAACGCCATCGTAATAACAAACAAAAAAATGAATTGCCCATTATCCCCCGAATGAGAAAATCAGCAGCTATTCTGCTAATCACAAAATGTTGACTGAGCATTACCCGACTAAATCAACCAACTAATATAGAATACCATGAGGATATACAGCTTTTCTATTGGAAAAGGGATCACGAAAAACGGAAATGACACTGAATGGCCTAAAGATGAGGAGAACAACGGGTGCTCTGGCAAGGATCTCGCGAGAAGTGCTTCCCGCTTGCCTAGCAACGAACCGGACAGACGCTGAAATGGCAGTCGCAAGCAGGTGCGGACTACGCGACAGCCTGGCACGGCCGCACGAGGAAACCAAATGGTAAACAATCCAAGGGTGGCAGCCACCATAACAACTACCAGAAAGCATATTAATGCAAGCAAGAGGCACAAATCGTCGAACAACTTGAACTTCATAAAAAAGCGAGTGAAAATTGCTGACGCGCGCCATTTAACACGGGGCAAATGATGACCGTGTTTTATATTTGTATACAAATATAAATATTAATGGGCAGAAAGGATTCAAATGATTACGGTACAAACACCTAATTATAGTTTTGTTGTATCTCTCTTGTTATTCTATCCGTATATTTCTTTTCTCTCTGTCCAACCAGCGCTCATTGCACTATCTCTCCCTTAGCCTCTCTCACTCTTTCACGGTTCTGCCCCTTTGTATCTCGCTATCTGTCTCTCTCTCCCACTCTCTCTTTCTCTCTCTGTCTCTCTCTCTCTGTCTCTCCTTTTCTCTTTCCCTGTCTCTCTCTCTCTGTCTCTCTCTTTTTCTCTTTCCCTCTCTCTCTCTCTCTGTCTCTTTCTCTCTCTCTCTCTCTCTCTCTCTCTCTCTCTCTCAGAAACAGAGAGTCTCTCTGTTTCTCTCTTCTCTCTCTGTCTCTCTCTCTCGCTCACTTTTCTGCACCATCAAATGAACAAATTCATGGAGGATCAAAAAACTCAAATACCAATTCAATGTATGCAGGCAGATGCATGCAAATTGTAGGGGGAAACAGGAAAGTAAATAATGAGAGAACTACTTTCGGCAGGGCTGGCCAGACCCGGTTTGTGCTATGTTCGTTTCCCTGACAAGTATGTAAGCCTGTGGTAACTCGTGGAGGTCGAGTCTTGCAGAGGCTAACAGTCCGCCCCACACGTGGCGGGTCTCGCTCTTTCTTTCCGGTCACTGGCCATGTCTTGACAAATATATAAACTCAGCAGTGATAGACTCAGAATCATGATCCTTCCTCTTTCCCCTCTTTCCTCAGCCACTCCAAGATGTCGCTGTTCATCATTTCTCTGCTTCTTCTTCCTGCTGCTGCCTCAGGGGCCTTCGATGAGATTCTTGCCAAGGAGAAGCTCTACCCTCTCAGTGCAGCTGCGTACACTTTCCAGCCACAGAAATGCATCGCCAATAAGCTTCCTGGAGGATCCGTCAGTTTTCTCTCTTTCCCTCTCTGTAGAAAAAAGAACAAAAATTGCAGCTGGTCCGCCAAGTGAACGTGAAGTGCGACGCTCTTGGAAACACTTGCTCCGGCTTCGTGACTCTTTCCCCTCGGGACCAGGCCATCATCATAGCCTTCCGGTTTGGTCATCGGAAGTGTGTATTCATATTATTCTTATATATTCCAGTGCAACGAACACTCCTAATCAACTCGCTGCTGAATCCAGTGTGGCCGGCCCTCGTGTTAGTGAGGAAAAGACGAAATCATCTTAAATCTTTAAATTGTCGTCTAAAAGACAAGTTGCTAAACAGAATGAACTCTAAGGTCAACTTCGTTGGTGGCGGAACAGTTTCGAAATACTTCTACAACGCCTTCTCCGCGCCATGGAACGGGGGCCTCAAGGAGGCCGTCACGACACTCTCCAGAGCAAATCCCACATTCAAACTCTGGGTGAGTGTGGATGCATGAAGGAATACTGATTAGTGTATGAATGGCAGGTGACTGGCCACTCTCTCGGAGCTGCGATGGCTGCGGTGGCCGCTGCTGAGATTGCAGCCACGAACCTCTTCCCCAAGGAGAAGATTCTTCTTGTGACCTTCGGCCAGCCTCGCACTGGAGACAGGAACTTTGCTGCCGCTGTTGACAGACTGGTCTGCGTATTTTGTACTTCTTATCACAGAAATCTAAATTTCTATGTTCAATTTTCAAAGCGGATTTCAGCGAAAAGAAAAAATAAAAGGCTTGTTTTCTCCGTTTCATTAAAGTAGGACTTCGGCGAATAATTAATATATAGTTTTAAAGCATGAATCAGCTCCTCTCGTCGTAAAACATAGATCCAGAAAGTTTGAAGCATGCTCTCTCAGGCATAGAAAATGTGAGATTGTATAGTATCGCTACAGAACGTACAGAATGTATACCCCGGATGACTCCTTTAAACCTTCCCCAGGTGCCCGAGTCCTACCGAGTGACGAACCGCCGTGATGTCGTTCCCCACGTGCCGCCCCCTGCTGCCAACTTCTTTCACCACTCGAGAGAGGAGAGTGCATGAAAATAAATTTCTTCTAATTAATATTGAAGCGCACTTTTTCCATTTAGTATTCTGCCTCAACAACTGACTATTAATCTAGAAAGATAATTCTTGAATTTAGATCTTCTACTACAACGGAATGGCAGCGAACGCCCCATACAAAACATGCGGTGCCTTTGAAGATCCCTCTTGCTCCAACGGGTCAGAAATCCTGGCCTTCCAGAAGTTCATATCACAAGCTTTTGTTTTTCAGCTACCCGAGTGTTTCGACTGCTGATCACCTCGCGTACTATGGAAGACTTCTCCCATTCTATGGACTGAATGGATGCCTCTGAATGATCTACCGTACTCATGCAGACATTCCTAGATTCATTGGAAATTCCATATATTTCCCAACCGACGAACTTCCAATAAAGTCCCATTCGTTGACAGCCAATAAATGATTGCAATTTCCTTATGCTAGAAATTAGAACAGAGCTATCAGTGCAGAACAAATGGCGCGATGATAGGGATTCATAAAATAGAGACAGAAAATGACTAAAATTTCACGTGAACATGTTGTTGCGACTTCATTGTACTTTTGAAACAAACACAGCAAGATTCAAGGGTGTTTGAGACATGAAGACTCAAGAGAGACTCCGAAACTGTAGAACTTTCTGTTCAACGCCAATCAAGCGATAAGAAGCAGCATGTATTTTGCCTGGTGTTTGCGCTGCAACAAAGGAATGGGAGAGGCAAAGAGTTCCGAGCAGAGTCCAAGAGGACAGATTCTTGCTCAGTCTTCGATGTCTTTACCAGTCATCATGGCCGAACTCTTGAAGTGGGCTTATCTTGACGAACTCTTCCTTGCCTATCAAAAGGCTACACGTGTCGGATTAACCTTCTTCGTTTGTGATCACTTGGCTTCCTGACAGAGTTATAAATACTCACTCAGGAGGTGCTCTTTCCACTTCTCATTGTCTTCCCTGCTTCAGCAATGATTCCGAGGCTCGTCGCTTCTCTTCTTCTCCTTCTTTCGGCTTCTGCCGATGTCTCCTCAGGGGACTTCGATGAGAGACTGGCAAGGGAGAAGATGCTCCCTCTCAGTGCAGCTGCTTACTCGGGCAATCCAGGAAAGTGCCTCTCTAGGAAACTTCCTGGAGCATCGGTATGTTGCTTCTTTCGTTCTCATTCACTCTCACATTCTCTTTCTATCCCTCTTTCTCTAGTTTTTTTCTCCCTCTTTCTATCCTGTTTTCTCTCTTTCCTTCTCGATGTCTTATTACCTCAACGAATAAGATCTTCCAGATCGTGCGGCAAGTGGACGTGAAGTGTGACTTCCTCTTCGACACCTGCTCTGGTTTCATCGCCCTCTCTCCCGAGGATCAGGCAATCATCATCAGCTTTCGGTCGGTCGAGTTTGAAATGATACCCTGAAGGACACAATTGTTGCAGAGGAACGAACAATCCCGCCCAACTCTTCGCCGAGGCAGGACAGACTCTTTTCGAGAAGCATGTCAGTGAAGGCGGATGCTAGCCATCGATCAGTTATAAAAGCTTTCTTTAAGATCAATTTCGTGGCTGGTGGAACATTGTCCAACTACTTCTACAAAGGATACTACGATGCGTGGAACGCTGGCCTCAAGGATACCTTCACAATGCTTGCCAAAGTCTACCCCAAGTACAAGCTCTGGGTCAGTTGAGATAAAAAGAATGTTTAATAAGAATATCTGAAAAGTCACTGAAACAGTAATATAAATAGAATGGTAAATTGATTGTCAGGTGACTGGTCATTCTCTGGGTGGAGCGATGGCAGCCATTGCAGCAGCAGAGATCTCTGCCACGAATCTCTTCCCTAAGGAGCAGATTCTTCTCATGACAGCCCCGCACTGGCGACAAGGACTTTGCTCTTCAATTGGACAAGCTGGTTAGTTAGTCATTCTATATCTACATTTATTCACATTTCTGACTAATAATGTAATTTTGTTGTCCTTTTCAGGTGCCTCAGACTTTCCGCGTCACGCACCACCGGGACATTGTTCCCCATGTCCCCTTCGAGTTTCTCAACTTCTGGCACCACTCGGATGAGGTGACTTGAAAGGGAGAACGATGTCGATAACAACTCCTTCTTTCAGGTCTTCTATCCCAATGGAATGGGCGAGCACGCCAAGTACAAGAGATGCGGAAAGTTGGAAGACAATTCATGCTCCGATGGGTCAGTCAATCACTTCCTCAGCATGATTAGACTAATCATTCTCCCTTTAGTTTCCTCGACGTCTCCATCCCCGATCACATCTTCTACTACGAGAAGCTCATTCCTGTCTACGGTATGATGGGCTGCATCTGAAGTCATCCATTGCTACACTGTACTTGTACATATGTATGTATGTATCTGCTTTTTCATTCCTCACTGTCAATAAATGACTGAATGCAATTTCGTCAACATAAAGGCAGCCCGACCATCTGGGGAGAGGCGACGAGTGTAGTCGAGTGTAGATCCACAGTGCACAGGCTAGAATGGCGTAAGCAAGCTAAGGAGAGAAAAGTGCCTAGTGATAAGCACTGTTTACGACAGCAGCAAAGGCATGGCAGCAGTCAACTTCTTCTTATCTCAGCTTACATCTTCACTAATGACAGCAGTAAATCGATAAAAAAGAGGGAAATTAATGACGGGCAGCATGGCCAACGCGTGTCTTCGCTTATCAGCAATACTTACTTAGAAGGCATACTTCTAAAGGGTCAAGCGCCTGATACTGTAGGTGCCATTTCTGGCTACAGTTCATTAAACAACCATTTTACAGATCATTGAAATTGCAGAAATCTGAGCAGGAAATGCTGCAACTGTTGTCTTCTCTTGCTCTTTCGCTTTCAATGGTCGTCTTCGCGGAAGCAGATAACATGAGCAAGTTCGACGAACACTTGGCTAGAGAGAAGCTCCTCGCTCTTAGTGCTGGCGCGTACTCCAGCCATCCTGAGAAGTGTCTGCAGAGGAAACTGCCAGGGGCAGCGGTCAGATTACTCACTTTATTCTTCTGGCCTTTCATATCTCATGAGGTACATACATATGCTTAGATCATGCGAGAAGTGAGCGTGAACTGCGATCGTTTCAAAGACAAATGCTACGGATTTGTTGCGCTCTCGCCAGAGGATCAGGCTATTATCATCACTTTCCGGTAATGGAAGAGTGAAAAGGGAAGAGCTCATTCGAGTCTTCTTGAGGGGGACGAACAAGCTGGAACAACTGCTGGCTGAAACCGAGGAGAGTGCATTCGAGAAACATGTATGTCTAAGTGGATAGTTATGACCTGAATACAGTCGACCTTTCTCTGCTTAGACGCCATTCGAAGCCGGTGGCCAAGTGTCAGAGTACTGGAATGATGCATTCATGGATGTGTGGAAGGGAGGGCTCAACCAGACATTCTCACTCATCTCTTCCGTCTATCCCTCCTACAAGCTATGGGTCAGCACAATCTTACAGTTTCTCTTATTATGTAAACTAATATTCTGCCATTGTGTCGAAAATGTGCATTGGTAATACATAAATTCATGTATGTATGTACATACAATTGATGTTTTGTTTGTTTTTACAAGATTATTGATTTTCTGTAGTTAATTAAATTAATTATATGTACATATGAATATGTTATGCACATACATAAATACATAGATATGTTGTTTGTTGTATTTACACTATATATGTTTTGTTATATTGATAAAATCGATTTGCAGATCACTGGTCATTCGCTAGGCGGAGTAATGGCCTCAATGGCAGCAGCGACGGTCTCTGCGCAAGGGCAGTTCCCCCCAGAGCAGATCGTTCTCGTCACCTTCGGGCAGCCACGGACTGGAAACCGGGCATTCGCTGACTCATTTGATAAGCTGGTCAGTCTCATTAACAACTTTTGAATAAAATCAACGATTCTCAATATTTCAGAATTACTCTTGTCTAGGCGTCTGGAACTAAAACACATTTTGTTGAATATTTCAAAGGCATTTGTCTAATTTTTAGGTGCCACAAACTTTTCGAGTTACTCACAAGAAGGATATCGTTCCTCACTTGCCATTTGAGATTCTTGCTTACTATCACCATTCTCAAGAGGTAAAATTCATTTATTATTTTACACTATCATTGAAAAAGAATTGTAATTTAAATTAGTCATGAATTACTAGACATGAGAATTGTTTGGCAGATATTTTATCCAAACGATATGACCGGAAAGAATATCGTGTACAAGACATGCGGCAGACAGGAGGATAAAGCTTGCTCAGACGGGTCAGTTCGAAGGATCTTTTGAGCCAGTTGTTGTGGTAGTAATAATATGTGTTCTCGGATTGTAATCTCTTTTAGACAACTCGATCTGTCAGTCGGAGACCATTTGAGGTACTACGGAAAGGATATCCCACTCTACGGAATAGCTGGCTGCATTTGAACGGGTCCAACAGAGGAGATTCTAATCTTTGCATAGTCAACGCGGAAAATTACTTCATGTTTACGAATTGTATTGCTAATCCAGTTAAAATGAATTTAACTGTGACATTGGTTTCCATATGTTTACTCTGTGGCAAATATCGAAAAGGAACTAAAGAAAATTGCTGATTGCCAATACAGTGGAAGAGTTAAGACATCGCAATTAATCAAGTCATAGGACGTTTCCATTAATGACACTGCCTTTATATTACACTGTCTTCAACCATTGTTTCATTTGCTTAGTTCCGTAAATTCAAATAACTGCGTGGATTATAAATGCTGTGTGTGGTGAAAATATATGTATGTATGTCTGTACATATGTACATACATATATTTTCACCACTACCTGCGATCCGTTTTTAGCCTATCCCACATCAAGCTCTTTCATTCACATTTATCAGCATTTGTTAAAGCAGGAGATCCCCTTTACATACATAGCTCTGGAATAATTTGAGGAGTGTCCATGAAAGCAAGCAAAGAGCGCTCTCTGGCTGGGGACCAAGCAGACCGAAGGGAAATCGGATTGAAGTGTCGGCGGGGCAAGCTCCGACAGTGGAGTTCAAGCCGACAAGAAGAAGCTCAAGAAGTAGCAAGACGAGAGAGAGAGAGAGAGAGAGAGAGAAAGAGAGAGAGAGAGAAGGAGAGAGAGGGAGAGACCAGACAGGAAGGAAGCATCACAGGCAGGTGTGGCCATCGTCAAACAGAGACTGAATTGGAAGGCGCCGCCTGGGGGCACTCTCTCCTCCTTCCATTCCTCCGCTCTTCTGCTCTGCCGCTTCCTTGCTTGCAGCTTCTCCTTTGCCCTTCACTCTTTCAAGACAATAGCAATCAAAGAGCGCGAGCGGAGACCACGGGAGAGAGAGAGAGAGAGAGAGAGAGAGAGAGAGAGAGAGGAGAGTGAGAGGGAGAGAGAGAGGGGGATGGAGAGGGGAAAGGTGACAGGATCGGAAGTAGCGTCTCTAAGCGAAGAGAAATGCGCATGGCGAGCGTGTCTGAGACGAAGCCGCCGACGTCTTTGGCCCAGGCCTGGCCGCGCACAAACAATACATTCCATCCCATCCCTCCCTCTCTCTCTCTCTCTCTCTCTCTCTCACCCTCTCTTTACTCTTGGAGAGCAGAGCCGGTCCCTGCACGCCAAAGGTGTCCCAGGGGAACAAAACAGATTCCCTGGCAGGATGACCCTTCTGTGTCGTCGTTGCGTGAGACTTCTTTCTCTCACATCCTCTCTTAACACGACCTACCCGGAATCGGCAACTCGTCCTATTCTCTTTTTCAACTCTCTCTCTCTCTCTCTCTCTCTCTGTCTCTCTCTCCCTCTCTCTCTGTCTTTCCCTCGTCTCACTTCCTTCCATGTTCACAAAAGTGCTTGAATGCCCTGCGAGTGATGCTTGGCTGCCCCTGGCTGTTTGCACTCTTAGCGGGTCGTCCTCCCCTCCCCCTCCCCCTCTTGTCTCACAACCCTGATCTAATGATCTTCTGAAGCAGAGCGCAATGTCAGACTCCATTTTAAACGAGAGCAATCATGTTTTGTACATTATGTTTTTCTTCTCAGAAATCTACTTCAAATGAATAATTTATATAAATTCACAATAAATACAAGGACAAAACTTGATACGAAAATGATTACTCGAAACAAATATGCCAAAGAATATTGCAGTGATGTGCTCTAAAAGCAAGTTGAGTCAACTAGATCGACAATTCTCGAGATGATACTCGAAAATTGATAGAGAAGAAGCAAGATTCAGCAGTTTCATCAGTGCTTATTTGCTCAGATTATTCGTCGCTCCATCTGTTTTGAAGTCTTGAGATCACATCTCAGACGTTCGCTCTTTGGGTTTAAAAGGAGAAGCTCATCTGGGAGAGAGCAGGGACTTCTCCCCACTTGCGCACTCCAAATATGCTTCATTTTGTCCAGTGTACTTTTGAATATGCTTGAAGATCGTGCAAACTTATTGTGCGATCATGAATTATGGGAAAGATACTGACTGGAAGAGAAAGAGAGACAGAGAGAGAGAGAAAGAGAGAGAGAAATAGAGATAGAGAGAGAGAGAAAGAGAGAGAAAGAGAGAGAGTGGAAAGAGGTAGTGTGTGATAGAGAGAAAGGGAGAGAGGATCTCAAAGACGGAGAGAGTGTGTCAAGGAGAGTGAATGAAAGAGAGAAATGGATCCGACTTACGTAACGGGAAGATATTAGAGGGCCGTTCTGGATGTTCTCATTCTACTGTTGCGAAGATTGTTTGCTGCTTCGTCTCTTCTGAGCAATGCATCGAAGGAGCAGGCAGGGAAGAGAGTGAACACGGGAGAGAGACTCAGGGAAGCGGAGGGAATCCTGAAGATTGCTGGCTCTTCTTCACTCACTTTCTTTCTTTCTTTGTCTCTCTCTCTAGGGCTGACCACTCTCTGGCTCGCGCAAGAGTTCTCTGTCTTTCTGTCTCTCCGGTCTCTCTTGCAAGAGAAGCTTCGCCCCGCCCCTTGGTCTGCCCTCGGGCGATCTGGAATATAAAACTGCTCGGGAGTCTAATTCTGGTCTGAGCAAGCATGGCCATTCTGTCGGGATCGTCCCGGCCACTCATTTCTCTGTTGTCTTCTTGTCATTATCAGTGTGCAATTCTGAGTAGCGTGGCTTTATGTTTCATGCCTCTTTACGCATTCAATCTTGCACTCATTTGCTTTCAATTGTATTCTATTACGCTGCTCCTCATTTAAATATTGCAAAGTTTGACATTCCTACTATTTTAATATTTAGATACATGCGTGATAAACCCACTTCTCTATATATCTTCAATAATGTTTCGTGATTGGATGCGCGATGTCCCGTTTCAGCTGGGCGATGCGGTGCTTGCCGCTCGCTGTGCTAGTCTTGGCTGGATTCTCCTCTCTGGTCGCAGCATCCTCTCCTCGTCGGCCCTCCACTGCCTCCCCTTCCACTTCCTCTTCCACTCCACTTCCAACTTCCACTCCCGATGAGGTTCTTTCTCTCTTATCACAACATATCTTCATGCTGTTGAGTATTGCGCAGTGGTAGGTTTGCATTGTACGGCATGGGCACTGAAGAGTGACTAACCGGATAGGGAGAGGGGAGATGGTTTATAGAAAGAGAAATCAGAGAGAGAGAGAGAGAGAGAGAGAGAGAGAGAGAGAATCAGGGAGAGAATGATCCTCGATATGGCCCGCCACTTGACAATGTCCGCGCGGAAAAGAGCACTGAATGGAAGAAGAGTTGTTTACCATATGAGTTCAATGAAAACCATTGAGAATAACTCTCTTCCGGTAATATTTGATTCCTGGGAAATAACGATGACCTATACCAGTTACCGCTCGCTTTGGTCAGATAAGCTTCGGTTGTTCCAGAGGAAAGTGAAAGATAGAAAGAGAGAGGGAGAGAGAGAGAGAGAACAGAGAGAGCTTGAGAGAGAAGAGAGACATTGAGAGAGAAAGCGAGAGATTGAGTGAGAAAGAGAGAAATTGAGAGGGAAAGAGAGAGATTGGGAGAGAAACAGAGAGATTGAGACAGAAAGAGAGATTGAGAGGAATGGATGAGCTGACTGTAAGCAGATGAGAAAAGCTCTCAGAATTGCGCTTGTTCGAGAGCTTCTCTATGTCTCTCTCATCCCAATGCTCTCTCGTTGTTTCTCCCTAGCCACCTCCAACTTGCAGACGTTGCGCGTTCGTATAATACGCGATTCCTCTCTCTCTCTCCCTCACTGCCTCCCTCTTCTATTTCTTCTTCCATCTCGCTTTCTGTCTCTGTCTCTCTTTCTCTCTCTCGCACTCTCTCTCTCTCGCTCTCCCTCAAAGACGGTCATAAGCGGGAGCAGTGGCCAGCTCCAGAGGCTAACAGTGGAGAGAAAAGAAGAAGAGAGGAAGGGTGACTATTCTCGGAGAAGTGAACATCCATGACTGCTGAATCCTCTGTACCATTGTAGCATTCAACCAAAAATCACCGAATCATGTGTTAAATGGTTCAGATTTATTCAACAATTATTGTCTGAAAAGTCAGAAACAAAACCAACACGCAGAGTCTTATATGTATGTTCCTACATACATATGTACATACATATATATTTAATTCTTTCATTTTTAGGAAAGTACCACTTCGAAAAGAACATCAACAACTGAGAAGCCCACACCGGAAAAGCCAGTGACTGATGAAGGCAAAGAAAAAGAGGATAAGGAGCAGGATCGGAAGCCAGAGAACGACGCACTCATCGACAACATCGAGGTACAGTTTCGTGTCCTTCTCTCTCTCTCTCCCTCGCTCTCTCTGTCTATCTCTCCCTCTCTTTGTCTCTCATTCAATCCCGGAAGAGATTGAAGACCGTTCGAGTTTGACCATTAAGGAGAGCAAGCAGCAGAAGCTGAGCCGAGCAAAGCGACAGTGCTGCTTCACTGCAACAAACAACTGCTGCACTCAATCTCAGCCCACCATCATCCTCGCTCCCATCAACAATAATAACAACAACAACTGCAACTGCCAGCAACTTCAGCTGCAGGCATGTTAATCTGCGCGTTCAACCGAACCACTTTCCACAGTTATTACCTGGATCTGAGCCTCGAATTGTGAGTGTTGAGGTGCAAGGATGCGACTGCGCGAACATGCTGCAGAACCAATGCGGCTGCTCGCCCCCCGTGTCCAACTGCAACTGTGGCCAGCTGCAGAACCAATACAACAACTGTGGCTGCGGAGCACTCACCTACCAAGTCAGGCACCACTTCTTTTGCTTCATCATTGTACATGTTACGGTGCAGAATTCAGCTTGCGGCCGCTATAATTCATAAATTGTAGGTGAACTGCAACATGTGCGGGCAGGCCGCGCCGTCGTGCGCCCCGCAGTGCATGCCTTCGTGCCAGCCGCAGTGCCTGCAGGCGATGGTCGTGCCTCAGCAGCAGTGCACGCCCCAGTGCATGCCCAGCTGCCAGCCGCAGTGCCTCCAGCAAGCCTGCGTCTCGCAATGCCAGCCGATGTGCACTCCCCAGTGCCAGCAGCAGAATGCCATCGTGAGGATGCCCCAGCAGCAGTGCGCCCCCCAGTGTATGCCCAGCTGCCAGCCCCAGTGCATCCAGCAGGCCTGCCCCTCCCAGTGCCAGCCCCAATGCACTCCGCAGTGTCTGGCTCAGATCGTCATCATTCCACAACAACAACAATGCGCCCCGCAATGCATGCCCGCCTGCCAACCGCAGTGCGTGCAGCAGAACCAGTGCGCGCCCCAGTGCATGCCATCCTGCCAGCCGCAATGTATCCAGCAGGCCTGTCCCTCTCAGTGCCAACCGCAGTGCTCCCAACAGTGTCTGTCTCAGTTGGTGATTCCTCAGCAGCAGAACCAGTGCGTCTCTCAGTGTATGCCTTCCTGCCAGCCACAGTGCATTCAGCAGGCGTGCATGCCTGCTTGCCAGCCCGCCTGCACTCCTCAGTGCATCCAACAGGCGACTGTGATCGTGGTACCCCCTCAGAACCAATGCACCCCACAGTGTATGCCGACTTGCCAGCCCCAGTGCATCCAAGAAGTCAACTGCTGCGGAAGTGCCAACTGCAACTGCAACCAGAACAACAACAACAACAACCAGCAGATCATCTTCGTGCAGCAGGCGCCGTCGAAGTGCGCGCAGCAGTGCATGCCTTCGTGCCAGCCCTCGTGCATCCAACAGGCCTGCGCCCCCGCCTGCCAGCCCATGTGCACTCCCCAGTGCCAGTCCCAAGTCGCCGCTCAGATCATCGTGGTGGCTCAGCCGGCCACGCCCGCCCCTGCCCAGTGCGCCCCTCAGTGTATGCCGTCGTGCCAGCCCCAATGTGTCCAACAGGCCTGTGCCCCTGCTTGCCAGCCCCTCTGCCAGCAGCAGTGCGTCGAGCAAGTGGCTGCTCAGATCGTGATCGTGGCTCAGCCTCCCCCTCCGGCGCCGTCCTGCGCCCCTTCGTGCCAGCCGGCCTGCCAGCCGTCCTGCGTGCAACAACAGCAGATCTGCGTGGCTGCGTGCGAGCCGTCTTGCCAGTCGTCGTGTGCCTCGAATGCCGCGTGCGTCCATGCCTGTCTGCCTTCCTGCGAGCAGTCCTGCGTTGCCCAGACTCAGCAGTCCGTCATCGTCGTCCAGCCACACGCGGCTCCTTCCTGCGCGCCCGCCTGCCAACCCTCCTGCAGTGACACTTGCAACCAGCAGGCTCGTCTTTCCTTCCACTTCATTGCTTTTCATAGTATTTAGAATGTATATAATCAATTGTGATTGGTACAGAAGTGAAGGTGGATGGCATGTTCAGGTGCAGCTGTGCTCGTCTTCGTGCCAGCCCTCGTGCCAATCGACCTGCGGTGGCAACTCGCAGTGCGTGCAGGCCTGCGTGCCTTCCTGCCAAGACTCCTGCGCCGCCGCCCCCCAGCCAGTCCTGGTTGTCTCTCAGCAACCGCAGCAGTCTGGCTGTGTCCAGGCCTGCCAGCCGGCTTGCACCCCCCAGTGTGTCCAGCAACAGGTCAGCCCATCATGCAGCAACAAATACAATCGTAGTCCTCTCCTCAGGCGGTATGCGTGCAAGCGTGCGCTCCGTCGTGCCAGCAGTCGTGCGGGGGCAACTCGGGCTGCCAGCAGGCCTGCCAGTCCAGCTGCCAGCAGTCCTGCGCCACTCAACAAGTCATCGTCGTCCAGTCGCCCCCCATCTGCGGCTCTGCTTGCCAGGTACCATTCTCTCTTCTGTCTCTGGAAGAAAGGGCCAAAACACACTAACTTAGCAGTCTTTCCTCGGTGTCAATTCTCTCACTCTTTTCTTACCGTCAACTTGCTACGTCTCTGCAGTGGTGATTGGTCGTCTTCCCTTTCCGCTTCAACTAGAATGTCGCCATTTCCCCTTTGCTTTCCTCTGTAATTCGAGCAGGTTGGTGTGGCGCCTCCCTGGGGCATTGTCAAAGCACGTAAGGCGAGGAAGGAGAGGGGAGGGAAAGGCATTCTGGTCATTCTGTTTGTGCATCCATGTTTTTTTTGTTTATTTGCTTGGCGTGCGTAGCGAGTGGCAAGGTGAGAACTGGGAGGGAGGATTCTTTTTCTTTTTCTTGCCTTACGACTACCGTGGCATGCACACAAAGACACCCTGACACACACACGCGGGGACGGCTTACAACAACACAACAACAGATCCACTCCCGCTCAGCCAGCGATCTCTTCTCGTTTGTATTTTTGCTGCTCTTGCACCCACACAAAAGCTGAGTGCCTTGGGGATCAGCGACTAGAGCTTGTGGACCCAGCGAGAGGAAGAGAGAACGAAAGACAGAGAGAAAACGAGAAAGATAAAAAAGAGAGGAGAACGAAAGACAGAGAGAAAGAAAGAGAGAGGGAGGATCAGAGAGCGAGGGTTAGACAGAGAGAAAATGAACATCTCCTTCACCCTCTTGCTCTGCCGAAAAAGCAACTCCTTCACCCTCTTGCTCTGCCTTTATCACCGGCAGCTGCTCGTCCTTTGAAATGGAGACAAGAAAGAAACTGTGCGAATAGCCCATGTCCTCATATGCTTCCAGTCGTCCTGCCCATTCTTTCGCTCTGCTCTTCCCATATGCAACTCACTACTCGTCGCTCTGCTTCTCTTTGTGTGTGTCTCACCATGCTACTCTCTCTCTCCCTCTCTCTCTTTCTCTCTTTCTCTCTCTCTCTTTCTCTCTCTCGCTCTCTGTCTCTCTCTCTTCCTCTTGTAAGCAGTTTGTTGTTGCACAGACGTCGCATGCTTCATTCCTTTCCCTCAGGGGAACGGCCGCTTGTTCTCGAGTTGCAAGTTCCCGGTCAGAAGGTAAACGTCCTGGCATGAAAAAAGAAGTATTCGGTCAGCTTCCCCAGAGGCATTTGGCTTTTCTTCTTCCCGTGATACCTCTTATTTTTAGGCATACATTGGAAAAAGAAAACGAAATTGCTACCAGATAATATTTTTCAATCTCCGATTAGCAGCTCACCAAACGGATTGTGAAATGGAGACAGTGGGAGGAGGAATAAACTGTTGTCTCGTGAGAGAGAATCGAGAGATGAGGGCTACTTCATTTTCTGATTGGGGAGCAGTCTCTCTGAGCATTTAGCTCCTGGAGGCGAGTAAATGTTGACTTAAGATAGCTTCTAATCTGGGGAGCTTCAGCCGGGAGGGAGGAGGAGGGAAGGATGGGAGGGGTGCTCAGGAGAAAGCAGCTTCTGAAGTGACTTCCACTCATTGCACACTGCAACGCCTTGAGTGCCTTTTAGAAGCAGCAAGGGAGCCGCTGAAAAAAAAACAGAATTGAAAACAGCGGGGCTCTTTGTACACAAAGAGAGTGGAGAAGAAGAGATATTCCCTCCAGGAGATTTAATAATTTCAGCCAGCGCCAGCGATGAACTGCGTGCCGCAGTGCCAGCCAAGCTGTGCCCCTTCGTGCACTCAGCAGTTCTCTCCGGTATGAACACATACAACTCACTCTCCAATCCTCTTTGTCTTTCTCCTTTTCTTTTCTCTCAACCAATCTCCTTTCGCACTCAAAAGCACAGAACACACCGCAAGAGAATGTTGAACACTGCAAGGATATCTTCGATTAAGTTGTGATTCTTTGGGTGTGGAGTGGCCTTCTCTTGAAGGTGTACCAGCAGCCGCCTGCCATCATGCTGTGCAACCAGCTGTCGGGTGGCTCCGGCTGTGCCTGCGGTTCGGGCTACTCCCAGTGCATGCAAGGCATCTGCTGTCTCAGAAGACGAGTGAGAAAAGCCCTCTCTGAGAAGCACAATCCATGAGGAGTATTCATCTATGTCACCATGCACTCTGAATCCGTTCTCTCCAGAGCATGACAACATCCGTTGCCTGTATGCACCATGCTTTGTTTATGTGCTCGCACCAAAATGTTCAATCTTGCCCACTCTCACTTCCTTTTCCTTCTTCTCTCCGTAGTTTCTACCCTAGTTCATTCGAGCATTCCCTAGTCTAGTCAGAGCCAACACTTTAGGATGTCCTATTAACACTTTCGCTGTCTGATTCTCTCCTCTCCAATGTTCTCTCTTCTGATTCATCCTATGACAGTCTTGTACGGACGTTCTTGTTGCGTGTCGGCCTTGTTCCGTTGCCTTCCCAAGTTATTCTCTTTTTCACTTTATATATCTTTTCATCTTTTCTATTTCCGTAGATGTCTGATATTCCGGATCACAGTCCACGATTTTTCCTTATAGGATACTGGAATATCGAATATGGTAATATTCTTTCTTCTTAAAGTAATTGCGCGATGGCCGCTGCTTGGCGAGCCTGCGCATCACAAGTTGGAGAACGAAACGAGGCAGAGTGGTACACTTTTAGTGGTTGCGTTCTAGTTAACTAGTGCACTCCTTCTTTGTTGTCTTTCTCTGCAAGTGCAGAATCTCCCAGTCCATCATCTCCACCAATCACAATCCCATCTTTCTCAGAGCTATCTCAGTTCCTCTCTCTACCCGCCCGTTCTGGCATCCGCTAAGCTGATCTCCCCTCCCCTCACCTTCCCCTCCAGTGTTAACTGTTAAGTATGCACGGACATTTCACAAGTGCAATAAATCATAATCCATGTTACTGCCGAGATATAACATGTGCCTTAATATTAATTAATTTTTGAAATTGCCGGTTAATTATAAGACGTTTTTTCAATTAATTCCTTGCATGTCTTTCGCTGCAGTGATCCGCAATGTTGTGTGGACAGTGATAAAGCATTTGGCTCACTCTCGGAATCGTCGGAAAAAGACCTGAACTGAGTGAGAGAGAGAGTGTGTGATAAAACGAGAGAGCAAGGGAACGAGGGATTGAAGGAGATGAAAAGAGAGAAACGAGCGAAGGAGAGAGTGAGGGAAGAGAGAGAAGAGAGAGATTGCCAGATGAGAAGGGGTATAGATGGCTCAGTGATTCTCTATGGTGAAGTGGACACTCCGATGCGCACTGAGAATGAGAGGATGAGCAAGGAAGATGAGAAGGCAGCCATGAGTGGTCGCCATTCGGATACCGAGAGAGAGTGTGTGTGTGAAAGAGAGAGAGAGAGAGAGAGAGAGAGAGAAGAGAGAGCAATAAGTAAAGAAAAAGAGAAGGGAGAGATAGAGAGACGGAAGAATACGAGCACTTGATCGGGGTCTCCAGTCGCACTGGTTGCAGCTTGACCAGCGATTTCCATGATCCAAAAAAACAGTAAGTTCATAATTGATACACAAGTGTTTATGCAAGTATTGGAGAATACACGTAGATGAGATGGCTAGAATCCTGTGAAGACAGAGAATTCTCGTGGTCAACACAACAAGAAAGGAATTCGGTGTTGCTATTTGATTAGAATCATTCAGAGGCACGGGAATATCACACCGGAAATGTGGCACGTGGAGAAAAGGAAATTGGTAGATTAGACATTAAACTGAGATTCAACTTTTTGTTACGATAACAAAAGCATCTTGAGATCTCGGTGCTCCTTGCATCAACAACAAAATGCAAATAGTTGCCCCTGCATGCAACGCTTCCCTGAAGGGCAAAAGTTGTCGGAGCATCGACGACCTGTAATTTTTTTCTTCATATTTATGTTATTTTTTTAATATGAATCAATAAATTTCTGTAAGAAGTGCTGCAGGAAAAGACTGACCGAGACGGATCTCGTCCCAGTCTCCAGTGAAATCGCTGTGTGCCCTCAGGCCATTCGGGCAGGAAGGATTGTATTCTCGGTTGTAGAGATCTGTAGACACAATGACATCATAGGAATTGTGCAAGGGAAGAAGCCTTTACCTTCAATGTCAGCCGGGCAGCAGAATCCAAAGAAAGCTCCCATTCGACAACTGGAAGTTTCATAAGAAGAGATCGATAGGGAAAAGAAGAGGAGAAAACGCCAACTTGAATCCGGTAGGACAGAGAGGCTTCGGTGGTTGAGTGGACGGGGCAGCCACGCCCGGGGGCGGAGGGGGCACCCATATCTGCAAGCAAACTTATTACTCGAGAAAGTTATATTTTTGACACATAAAATCTCATCAGCAAATGAAAACAAATCGAATTGTAAATAAATAGTATTGATTTGATTTCATAAGAAATAATGAATTGAAAGATGTTCATTTCTCTCCATTTACCTGTTCATTTGGATTGCACGTTCCATTTGGCTCGGCAAGACCAGCGCATCCTCCCATGTCGGCTGAATAAGAAAATGAAAACTCAGGATATTATTTAACGAGGAATGATGAATAAAATGAGAAGGGAAGGAGAAGCAGACCAAGATTGCACTGGGATTGGCACTCTCGCTTGTTCACATGGCGGTTGTCATTGCCGCCGCAGCCGAGGAACTCGAAGGCGAAGCAGTCCGCGTGGTCGATGTCGAAGTAGTACTGACAAGGACATTCTTACATCTCTTTCATCTCGCTCTTCTTAGAAGAGACACACGCTACGAAACAAAGTTGTCAAGTGACTGAAGCAAAGGCTGTAAAACTAACAGCAATAGTGGGTTTCTTCTGGTTGCATCTGTAGCCGCGGTCGATGGGGAGTCGGCAAGTCTCTCGAGCCACTGGATACTCCACCTGCATTCATAAAATATCGAAAAATGATAAAAAATATTTTGTGAGCTCTTTACAAACATTATCTGGATTATATATAGCTACATATCTATGTATGTACATACCTTCTTGTAGTTGGTGGCAAAGGGACCCTTGCCATTGCGAGCTGAAATAAGCAAAGCAATGCTACGTTAATAAATGTATGTAGTTTTAAAATAGAAAAGAAAGGTCCACTAACCGCCAGTTTGTGGAGCGCACGCGAGAATGGCGTTGTTGGCCATGGACTGGCGAGTTCCTCGGATCTCTTCTCCACTGGTGGTTTCCACACACCAACACTCGCGGCGAGAGGGGTGGCATTGCACCTCCTTATAGCTTCCTGTGTTCACAATTTTTACTATTTTTTTAAAAATATACTATTCAATTCTAGTGATCTGTTTGTTGGCACTTAGGCAATAAATATTAATAAGGAACGGAAATTGCCTTTCTTCTTGTCGCAGACGGGAATGAAGGCAGTGGGAGACAGCGAAAGAGACGAACTGAAGATCTCTCGGAGAGTCAAATGACATTCTAGACATCAGATTTATCAAACAAAAAATTAGAAACTGGAAGGATAAAAGTGGCAATAGAAATATGAATAAGGAAGGAAGCGAACTGGCACAAGTCGGTAACTTGCGAGGGGCTCCAGTGCGAGTTTCCTCTGCAACCTCCCCGGTTTGGGCCGACACGCAGAAACAGTCATAACTCGTGCATTGCACCATCTCGAAGTAACCTGCATTTAATTTAACGTCTTGCTCTTCAACTTTTCATTAGTATTTGTTACTAGTAGAATGGCTGCTAATTCAGTCTTTCGAAGGAAAAAGGAACCGTTGCGAGTGCAGGCGAGGCCATTCCTGTTCAGGGTGCAAGGGCCTGTCACCGACTGTCCACTGAAAATAAGCATTTTGCGATCTATGGCATTTGAAAAAAACATTTATTGTTAACTTTTTGCAGACAGAAAAGACCAATTTGATTCAAACCTGGTAATGGAAGAGTAGCAAACAAAGAGAAGGATCACAAATGACCAGCGCATTACCACGACCTGTAAAATGCGATGAACGGAAAAAACCTTTTGAAAGGACAACAAGGAGGCTCAAAAGATGAGAGACATGGAGCGAGAGAAAGAGAGAGAGAGAGAGAGAGAGAGAGCGAGAGAGAGAGAGAGGAGAGAGAGATACAGAAAGTGAGAAAAAAATTCCGTTGACTTTCTGCAACATGCAAAAAACAAGGCATGACGATGGCCAGTGTTCGCTTTCAAAACAAAAGGGAAAGCAACTGCCAGCAACCACCCGACATCGATTACCATTTCGTATTTTTCGCGTTGCAAAAGACACAAACGAAGAAACAAGAAACTAAAGGCCTGCCATTATGCATGAATGAGAAGTAGTAATGAATGAAAGATCGGAGGAAAGAGGAAGTAAACGGGGGTCGATTCCCACCGCTTTACTCTAAACACTCGGACGTGACCCCACTTCCTGACAATGAGCAAACTATCATCCGGGATGAGACTGCGAGAGATTGGAGAGTGCGAGAGAGAGAGAGAGAGAGAGAGAAATGGAAATGCCTGGGGCAATCGCAATCAACCAGTAGAAATGCAAGCAAACGAGAGGTTCACTCTGGCACGACCATCGAGTTGTCAAGTTGTCAACAAAGATGCCACGATTAGTGGGGTAGCACGAGGGGAGAGTTGAGAAGGGTAGTATGTAGATAATGGTATATGTGACAGGAACAGGAAGGGAGAAGAGAGGGAAGGGAGAATAGAAGGAAACAGAGAGGGAGGGGTAGAGAACGAAATAGCAAGAGAGGAGAGGGAGAATGAGAGAGAGAGAGAGAGAGAGAGAGAGAGAGAGGAGACATGGATAGTGGAGCCGAGATCAAGAGGATAGAGAAAGAATGTCGAGAAAAGAAAGAGAAAAGGATTGTTCGCCCAACAATAAGCAATCGGAGATCTCCCACGAATCACCAAAAAGAGTGACCCGTTTTGTAAAGAAGTTCTGATAATAAGTTGAGAGCTCAGATAAAAGAGCGACACCGACAGTTTTTTTAAAACAAAAGTGAACTCGCCGAGTTCTGATATGTTTATCGTCCTTGGCAACTCTTTCCTTCCTTTGCAAAGTACAGAAATGTCTTAGTCCGACTGATAACAAAGTGATCCAACTCATTCACAAAAAAAGTCAGATCCTCCTTAAAACTTCCTCGTCAGATACATATTTCTCTTTCTCGCTCTCGGATCCTCCCACTAAGTACAGCAGAAAGAATGGTTGAAATTACTCCAGAATGCACATCAGATCAGCCATCAGGACATTCTTCGGTTTTATTCTTCAAACTTTTAGCAGTGGGTCACCCAAAAGACAGTCGCTATGGGATACATGTCAACAACCAGACCTCGAGTCCCGCTCAAGGTGTCTTCAAGCAACTCTAGTTTTGCTCTTTTCGTTTCCCTTGCTCTCACTCGCCTATCAAACATATAAGAAAAGCACATTCGAAGAATGCAACAAATTGAAATGTCTAAGTAATTAGACCAAATTGTATGGCAATGTATACATGTACATTTGTGTATAACCAATGCCCACCAATACATAGAAAACACTCAAAAATATTCAGCGAAAATGAGCGAATGTAGATCTAAAATAATTAAACGAATACAAAAAATCTGTCGTGGGTTTGTAAAAATGTGAGAAATATGAAGATGGAAAGCGGTAAGGACACCCGAGAGAAATAGAATATATTGGGAGGAGAGAAGGAGGTAGTTAGAGATAGGGTAGAGGGAGTAGAAAAAGAGGTCGGTCAAGGACTCCAGCACGAGTTCCCCTGGCTGAGCAGAGGGGAACATCTCATCTCTTCTGTAATCTCGTCGCGCCAACCCAACCGAAGATCGCTTCTCTACTCACTATTCCACCTCATCGGCCAAAGGTTTACTCTTCACTTCTTATTTTGTCTTCCTCTTTTCTCTCGCATCTCCTTTGTCTCTCTTGGAATCCCTCTCCTCAAGTTGACGAAAACTTGTTGTGCGCATGAGCAGGAGGAGAGTGAAGAGGAGCAAAACGTGATTGCAGATACGTTAAAGTTGATAAAACGATCAATATCATTTCTTTCGTTTTCCTTTGCAATTCCTTCCTTCTCTGCTTCTCTTTCTCTTTCTAGCCGTTCTCTGCTTCTTCCTCCAAGAATGGTCACACTGAATGGAGGAAGCGAAGGGGTTCATGAGAGTACCAAGGAGGAGGAAAATGGAGGAAAGAAGAAGATTGTCATCATTGGCATTGGCCCAACTGCAATTGGGGCTGCTCTTCGCATAACGGAACTCGTCGAGCAGCGAGCAATCAGTGCAGAAGTTCCTTTATTCATACAATATATGTACATGTACATACATACATACATATGCAGGTATGTACTTCAGACATTGCTTGATGACTTTAATGAAACAAAAGATTGGATGAGAAGATAAGCCATGAACAGGTGACGATGGTGGATGCGTCGGACAGGGTGGGAGGGCTGGCTTCATCGCTCACTTCTCCACGCGGTTTCACATGGGATCTCGGCGTTCATGTCACTGGAAGGTTACTACATTCCAAAGATAGAGAGACAGAGAAACGGAGAGAGAGCGAAATAACAAGGAGAGAGAGAGCAAAGATTACTGAAGGAAGCTTTATTCAGGTCTAAGTATGAACACTTTCTGCAAACGATTGACGCAGCTGTGACCGAATGGAATTACGTTCCCCGATGTGTCATGGTGAGGAGAAGCAGAGAAAGAGAGCAGAGAGAGGGACTGAGGGATTAGTGAGAAGATGCGGATAAGAGAGCAGAAGGAGGGACTGATTGTGAGGGGATTGGTAGACTGCACAGATATGCGGGAGAAAAGAATAATAGAATAACACTTTGCTTGAGGCGAGCATGTGGCACGTGTTTGAGAGGGAAGAGCCGCGGCCTGTCCAAGAGTGCTATGTACCGTATCCAGTCCAGGAGTCAATCAACCACTTCCCTCCCGCTGTTCGTGAAAAGTGTACAACGGAACTGGAGGAGAAGGCGCGCCAAGTGGGGCGGCTACAACTTTCTTCTATATACATACATTTTCCACCTCCTTATGGCTCCATTTGCTACTCTGTCTCTCTATATCTCTTTTTCTCATCTCTCTCTCACTCTCGCACTCTGACCCTCACTATGACTTGCTCTCCATCGAGTTCTGGATCACTTGCTAATTATTTGACTTCTCCTTTAAGTCCTCTTCTTCTACACCTGCTAACTTTGCTGATTTTGCTTCCTCGACGTTTGGCGAGACCCTGACCGATCTCTTCATTCGACCCTACAATGAGAAGGTTCTTATAGCATTGGCAATGTTCTTCCCCAGCCTTTTCTCTCCATCAGGTATGGACAGTGTCCCTCTCCGAGATGTCTTCAACATGGGCAGGCGGGCGAGTTCCTCCTCCGCCGCCCCCTCTTCCAGAATCTGCGAACGGCATCAACAATGGAGCCTATAATCCAGATGGCCACGTGCCGGCTCAGATCTTCTTTAGGTAGAATCAGACACTGAGACACCGTTTCTCCCTCTCTTTCTCTTTCTCTCTCTCTCTCTCTCTTTCTCTCTCTCGCTCTCTCTCTTTCTCTCTCTCTCGCTCTCTCTCTTTTTCTCTCTCTCTCTCTCTCTCTCTCTCTCTCTCTCTTTCTCTCTCTCTCTCAGATATCCTCGCAAGCTGCGTGGAGTGGGTGCCATCTGGGAGCGAGTGGTCGAGCAGCGTCTTCCCCTCTCTTCCATCCGACTTTCCTCTCCCGTTGTACACGTTGATGCTGATAACAAACGGGTTCAAATTATACGCTTGAAATTTTAAATTTAAAACCAAAAATGAATTTAAAGGTAATTCTTGGAGACGAGAGCGGCTCTTGTCTCTCTTACGATCTCCTCATATCTACGATGCCAATAGTCGAGCTGATAAAGATAGTCTCCCCTCCGCTGACTCCCGGAAGATTCCTTCCCTTGCGGCACTCCAAAGTGGGTTGTCTCCTCATAATCAATGAAATAACAACCAATTGAAGGTAGTCCTCATTGGCATTGGCATGCGTAGGCCTCAGCCTTTCTTCACTGAGCAGCTCTCATGGTTGTACTTCCCTCACCCAGATACCGTATTCTACCGGTTTGTCGGAATCATATCTACTACATTTATATAGTATGTATATACAGTGATGTTCCTCCAAAATGGCCGATATGTTCCAATCAACGCGTAGTAATTATCTCATAGCAGACATTTATTCCATGAGTTGGAAAGGCGTAACATAATTTTAAAATTTTTGTTTGGCTCCGAGCTCTAATTTTTGAGCTTTATTTTAACACTCTAAACCAGGTAATCTTACTCTAAATTATAGTGAGCTCGGTCTGGAAAATGAAAACTATTCTAAATATATAAGGATCTTTTCTCATCGCTTCCCAGATAACTATGTATGCAGTACAACTTGCGACTTGAGTACTGATTGTGAGATTGCGCGCGCGGGTCTTGGAGGAACATCACTGTATACAAAATGCAACTTTTCTTTAAGGCAATTCATCTAGCTTCCGCTTTCCTACTCTAGCACTCCCACTCTCGTTCCATTGCTCTCTCTATCTTTCATCTGATTTTTCCCTCTATTTCTCTCCCTCTCTCTCTCTCTCTTACTCCTTGAGCTGCACGTTCATCTCCAACTTCAACGAGGAGATGACGCCGAATGCCGCGTTGTTCTGGTCAGTGCTGCTAGAGATTGGAGTGTCTCCTGATGCGGAAATTGACGAGGATAGCATGAAAGAGAGAGCGGTCCGAGGTAAAGAGCCGACATCCCTCCCTTCCTCCCCCATTCTCTCCTCTCTCAGATCTCGTGCGGGAGGGGATCATGGACGAGGGCACTGAGATCGTCGACCGCTGGCTGCACATCTTGCCCTTCGGCTATCCCATCCCAACCATTCAGCGGTCTCTCTTCTTCTTCTCTACTCATATTCAACTTAATTACATCTATCGATTGAACAGGGATGAAGTGCTCCGTGGAATGCATGAGTCTCTCGAGGCACGAGATATCTACTCGCGTGGCAGGTCTGCCAAGAACTAACATAATTATATGTATGTTTAATACCCTAACTAAGCTACAATATGTCTATTAACTTTAATTCGTGTTAAGTTAGTACAAAGAAATTATCAATAATTCGATTCTAGATTTGGATCGTGGAAGTATGAAGTAGCGAACCAGGACCACAGCTTCACCATGGGGCGCGAGCTTGTCGATCGCCTCTTTCTAGGAATTCCTGAAACTGTTCACACGTGAATAAAAAAGAACCAGCAAACACTTTTAAGTAACATTATTTAATATTTATGCAAATTCTCTTTCCAAATTTGCAATTATTTATGGGAATAAAACTATAAAAAATTTCGATCAGGATGAGATTCGAACTCACGCGGGGAAACCCCATTGGATTAGCAGTCCAACGCCTTAACCACTCGGCCACCTGATCACAGTATTGTGTGTCAGTTTTGTAGAGTAAAAGTAAGCAGTTGATTGCATGCGCAATTGTTCTTGTATCTTTTTTTGTTGTTTCTGAAGGACATTTAGTAATTAATGTTTTTTCTTGACATAGAAATAGTTGGAATGTAATGTTGAGGATAAATATACATATAGATGAATGAGAGAATCCGCTCTTCTTCTTACTGTTCAAGGATCAAGACCTAATAATGGTTCTGGAGAGTAGTTGGATGGCGAGAAGGGGGGGGGGACATTCTATGCATGAGTCTAATCAATGGCTGTGACAGATAAGCCTCGGCCTCCTCGAGTGTTCTCTCTTCGCACTTATTCCTCTTCCCATCCTTCATTTTGTATCAGCTGTTTGTATTTTCAATTCTCTTCACGCCATGTTTGAAAAAGAAGAGTTCGAATTAAAGTCTTGATAACCAAGCTAGGAATCGCCTACATCAGCTTATCACACGTTGTTCTCTAAAAGAATGCTGTCCATCTCAGTCACAAAGCCATTTGATGAGATATTCAAAAGTTTTACTTCTCATGGTTGCACCGCCTTCTTTTACGATCTTCTGTCTTCTGATTCTTCAAGTCAGAGGATGCGATCTTTTTTTTTCTTTTTCATTTTATTCACAAATCGAGCATATAATCTATGTGCATACATATATTCCATGATTAGTCGCTAGAGTACTGAAGATGTTGAAGGGTCGGCTCCTCTGCTTCTGCTCTCCAGGTCGGTTGTTGTTTCCCAGCCAAACTGGCCGTCAAGGCCGATGCGTTCCTTTCTCTTCTTCCTTGCTCCACTCCTCCTCCTCTTTCTCTATCTCCGACCTGCTAAAACTGCCGAATTTTGTGGTATGTTACAATACTTTCCTGGTTTGCATTTTTTCAAGTTGTGTATTTTGTAAATTTCAAAGAATTCTTAGCGACGTCAATGTCCTTATTGACATCGGATGCGGGAAGCATTGATGCAACTTGCACGAGGGAATCATTCAAGGACATCCAGACGCCTCCACGTATTAACTCTACTCAGTTCAATGTTCGACTCCGCTCAGTTTTCTCTTCTCCTCACTCTCTCTCAATCTCTCTCTCTCTCCCTCTCCCTTTTCCTGTACATACTAAATGTCACAGACTAACAGCTGCAACATCGCATTTCTACTTGATCTCGGAAAGCAGTTCACATCACCTGAGCAATACTCAATTGTTGTGGTCAGGAACATTCCATATCTATTTTTTTAAATTATAAAATTGTCTTTCAAGTCTTCCATCATTTTCTTTTATCATTAAAAGTTTATCGTTATTCTCTTGGCTTGTATAAAACATTGCCATTTGCTTTCAGCACTTTTTGTATCTGACAGTTAAAAGTTGTATGGATCGCGGAATTGGCTACAACGTGGTTGCATATCCCATGTTTGATAAGGTTAATTACACATATTTTATCTCTTTATAGCGAACGACAGCGATCTTGTCATATAAATGTTGAAAATATATCATAGAAGTATGTATAGAAAGCCTGCGTAGTATCTAATAGATGAAACGTCTTAGGATGAGGCTGTCACTTGCTGCTCTGTTTCTACTTGTGTCACCGAATTCGGCTTCATGGACTATAATGTTTGCTTACTTTTTTGTCCCTAAACTATTTGTAATGTAAAATAGAATGATGCGTTGAGGTGGTTGTCCCTGAGTACGAGTCAACCGATCCAATTGTCAATGATAGCAATGCTGCCAACTTCACCTACGTTCTCATCGGCGAGGTTTTTCATTATTTCTACCTTTTATTATAATTTTTTAATTTAATATATATTTTTCATTAATGATATTAATAATACCATTTTTATTTAGTTGAAAAGCGTCGCGACTAAATGTTTGTACAATCATGTCATTATGCTCTCAAATCGCGTCTTCAGTTCGGATCGACAGGATAAGCTCGCAGATGTCCGTTCTACATTTACAATCCTTCACACTAATTTTTTATTACTTAAAGGAGGTATCCGGGGAATAATTAACCTAAGTATTTTTCTATATGAACATGTTCATCTTGGCGTAAAACAAGTATCCAGAAAGTTTGAGCGATTTTCTTCCATTACACTCTGAGCAATACTAACGTGAAACTGGCGGGTAGAGAATTAGCTATGGTAGGTCAGAGCCGCCCTCCTATTTCACATGCTCTCTCGACCGAGCGACAGGCAACTTTATGAGAGCGCGCATTCAAACTCGTTCTCTAGCGCTACTGTAGAATTATTCACCGGATACTTCCTTTAAGGATATTTCAAAAATCACCACATACGACTGTATAACATTCGCGCAAGTTGTTGTTGGCCGAGGAGACAATATTACGCAGGCAAGTACATTCATAGATATTTTTCTCTACTTCTCACTCTTCTCCTCCCTCATTTAATATGCCCTTCCTGTCTCTAATCATTATTTTGGATGTCTCAGGCTGACTTAGATCGATATTACGGGAACTTCACGAAGGAACGCTATCTCGTTCCAGACTACAACTGCCTCCTCAATCTCGCGGTTTCTTACTTCAACTCAAATTCTTTGAGTGATCTGCGAAGATGTTTCAGGACTGCATCGGTCACTGCACTTCGGAAACTGGGTCGATTGACTGTTCTGGAAGGAATTACACCAAGTGTGATGTCCCCACGGACCCCCCTCTTCCCACCACAACTCTGCCCCTTCCAACAACCACGTTTGTATGCATCTTTCATTCCACTCACTTGTCTTTTCTCTACCTCACGCACTTTTTGCTACCATCTTTTTCTGCAGAAGAATGACCTACAGGCCTTCTGGCATGTCGTCTACGTCTTTGCTATTTCAAACCACACTTCAGCTGCAGACTTCAAACATGCCGTCAAGTACATCGGAGACCCTCTCATCAAGTGCAAGGTCTAATTACATATCTTATATAAGTTGTTGTCTTATTACCTTCTGTTACAATCACTCTTCCTTATGTAATCTGACTTCTGCTGAAGGATGCGCACCCGACAGTGGCCCGTTTCCTCTTTCCACACGACGGGGACTCCAAGTGGATTCAAGATCTTGGAACTGTTGAAGAATACATGGCCGGGCTGCATGACAATCCCATTCTACTCGCTTGTCTGTCTTGAATAGAATCAATTGTTTCTTCAGATTACAAAACATTGACCTTTCAGCTCGCGCAACAGATGTGTACGAGAACGAGACTCTGACCATGATGAGAAGAGCCATCAACACTCCGATGGGAGACGACTCCAGTCATGAGGGACCCCGCATCGTGCTTGTCACTGACTTCACTTCACAGGTTCTATTTCTCATCTCTTATATTCCGAACTGTTTCACCTGTTACTCTGACGCCATGCTGGTTCTGGTGTTTATTTCCTAGCCAGGCATTAACGTATCTTTTAGACTTTCATAGATGCGTACGTGGACAACCAGGACAACATCCTTCTTTTACTTGAGAAGTTCGACTTCCAAGTCATCGCCTTCAACCAGGTAGAACTCTTCTAAAATACATATGTACATATGTACATATGTAAAGGATTAATAAGAACATGAACGGCTTTTTGATTCTTCGCCGCTACAGTTATTTTTCATGATATTAAGTGAGTTCTTAAATTGATTTCATTAGCTGTCATTAAAACAACGACACTTTTCTTCTTATATTTCTTTTTATCTCCGATAGTTTCCTTTTGTAACTCTGCCGCCTCATTTTATGTATGACTTCCCTTCTCTAAATCTATTACAATTGAATGCTCTCTCTTCATCTATGGCCCCGCCGAATGAGCAATCATGTTACCTTTGAAGCCATACCTGGCTTCTTATCTTTACGATCTTGTAAAGCAGAGAAGGCGGCATTTTTGGATCAAAAGTTATGATGAGAAGGCCTGGCATCATCGGGAGAGCAGAGGTGGCAGACCCAGCTGACCACACATCCTTACTTTTACTATCTCGTCTCTTCTCGTTTACTGTTTCGTTCTCTCTACTCTCATCCTCCTCTCTCTCTCTCTCTCTTTCTTTCTCTTTCTCTCTCTCGTACAAATTCTTCCTATTTCAGCAAAAAGACTTGTGGGCTCGTCTTTAAGAAGACCAGGAAAATTAAAGTAAAATGAAGAGAGGAACAAGAAGCTCTGAAATTGGAGAATAATGGGATATGTCTAAAATTTTTTTTAACAATTGAATATTGAGGAGATAGCGGATTTCTACCGCAACTCTCTCTCTCTCTCCTCTCCTCTCTCTCTCTCTCCCTCTCTCTCTCTCTCTCTCTCTCTCCTCTCTCTCTCTCTCTCTCTCTCCCTCTGTTGAGGAGACAGCGGATGTCTACCGCAACCGAACTGTGAAGCCACAGCACGTCATCGCGAATCCGTCATTCAACGAGACCTATCCAGAAATAATTCTGTGTAAACTGGCCCCTCCTGGTTAGTATTTCTGAGCTTTTGCGAACAATGTGATATTCAATCTAGTTATTCGTCTTGGATAGACAAAGCTGAGTTTGGTTTGAGATCCTCCGTCGAACACTCTCCTCATCGCTCTCATCATCTGCGGATCAGTCGCCATCTTCCTCCTCCTTCTCATCCTTGGAACTTGCTTCTTTCGTCAAAAGTCTCCTTTTTTATCACTCTATCTTCACATTCCAAATTCTTAATATATTAAGAATTTAGAATGTGAAGATGAACTGATAAAAATCCATAAGTTGGAAGCATAATTAAAAGCTTGATTGATGCACACACATTTACATCTTTTTAACCTGGATTCGCAAAGTATGATGCATACCTTGAATTCAGGATGAAATTATTCGACCGACTGGCTCGCTTGGCTCACGATGTGGGCGTGGCTGGAGAACGACTTCGCAACAACAATCTGACTGGAAGGGATGATGAAATGTCACTTTATCTTCATTTTCCGCACTCATTTTCATGTAACAACTTTCTCTCTGCCTCTCTTTCTCTTTTTAGTTGTTTCTCTCGCTATCTCGCATACCCTTCTCGTTTCCACCTTCAGAATCGACTACTGGGAGATGTCATGGGAAGATGTAATCGTGAAGAACGACCGCCTTGGCCACGGCGCTCATGGACAAGTCTTTAGAGGTTTCTCTCTCACTCTCACTTTTCTCTCTCCCTTTCCCGCTCTAACTCTCTCTCTCTCTTTCTCTCTCTCTCTCTCTCACTCTCTGTCGCTCTTTCTCTTCCACTCTCTTAGTCGCTCCTTCACATCATGTTCTTGAGGAAAGCTGCGCGGCTCTTCGCCCGGAGTGGAGCACTTCTTCCGTCCGGAAGATCGTGTCAACTATGTCAACTGTGAAGTCCGTTTCCCGTTCAGGGTTTAATTTGTGAGTACTCATTACCATAAAAAGTGATTATATTTTGAGGCAGCCATCAAGATGCTCTCAGTGACCGCATCAGATAAATCCCGAGAGGAATTCTTGCGAGAAATTGACTTGGTTGGTGTCCTTTTGTATTTTTGACGAAGTGAATATGAAAAGTTCTTTAGATGAAGACTCTTGGCTTCAACGACAACATCGTGAATATGCTCGGCTGCATCACAACTCATAAGAGAGTCAGCCACTCCAGTTATTGATGCAGTCAATCTAAAATGATCTCTTGCAGCTTGGCCTTCTTCTCGAGTACTGCGCCCAAGGAGATCTGCTTCGTTTTCTGAAGAGAAAGAAGACAGAGTTGGATGAGGTGTGAGAGAGCATCAAATCAGAATGACGAAAGAAACAATGATAAAGAAGAAGATAGCATAGTGCTGTAGAAAAAGAGAGATTAGAGAGCAAGCCACTTTTCCAGTCGCGTTCAATGGATGAGCAGATCGATTGCACGAAGCGATTCATGCAATTCGGATATCAAATCGCCCATGCCATGGTCAGCTTCCATCGAAGAGAGTATTCATTTATTGATCCATCTACTTCAGGAGTTTCTGCAGCAGCAAGGAATAATTCATCGCGACTTGGCGGCACGAAATGTCCTGATTGACACGTGGGGAAATGCCAAGGTTGGGAGGGCAGAGAGTGCTCAAGCTGGGCATGAACAACAGAAATAACACTCAATATGTAGGTAGGCGACTTCGGCCTGTGCATGCGATGCTCGGGAAGCGGCAGCGTGAGCAGCAGCAGTGAGGAATCCGTCGTCGCCAATGGAGAAGGTTCCTCTCTCTCTATTTATCTCTCTCTCTCTCTCTCTCGCTCTCTCTCCCTCTCGCTCTCCCTCTCTTCTTCTCTCGCTATGTCTCTCTCTCTCTTGCTCTCTCTTGCTCTCTCTTCTCTCTCTCTCTCTCTCTCTCTCTCTCTCTCTCGCTCTGCCCCTCGCTCTCTCTCTCTCTATCTCAACCTTCCTCCCTCTCTCCTTTCTCCGATCCGAGGGAATCCCATGTCATCTTCTTTTGTTAGGTCAACTTCAGTAGTCTGTTAGAAGAAATGAAATGGATAGTAACTCTCTGCTGCGTTAGGTCGACTGCCAATCAAGTGGCTGGCCATTGAGTGCCTCCAGAAACAGCACTTCAGCTTCAAGAGCGATGTGTTAGTGGATCATTCCTGATGACTTTTACTTCATTGTCACAATAAACCTTTTGACTAAAAGTTGTAACCTTTTTCGTTAAATAATTGAACTATCTTTGAGATGGTCATTCGGGATAGTTCTGTATGAGATGCATTCGTGGGGAGAGGCTCCCTTCGCTGAGATCGAACCTGTCGATCTTCTTGTTCACCTTCTCGCTGGACACCGACCGCCCAAACCGCTCATCGCTACCGATAAAATGTCACTTATTCCCTGAAATTCTCTCTCTCTCTCACTCTCTCTCTCTATCTCTCTCTTTCCCTCTCTCTTCACTCTCACTCTCCCTTCACTCGCTCCCTCTCTCTGTCTTGCATGCAATCTTGAGCATTCAGGTATGATGTGATGTGTCGTTGCTGGGACGCAGCCTCTGAGAAGCGTCCCTCTTTCGGTGAACTTCTGACCATCTTCACAATCTTCATTGAACAGGTAGTTCAAGTGCATATTTAGTGGATAGAAAGAGATGAATTGAGGCGACGGAAGGCTACGGCTACCTGCAGCTGATCAAGTGCAGCGAGCACTATCGGCCTCTCCCTCCAGTACAAAGAGAAGAAGAGAGTGAGGAGAAGAAGAGGAAGAGATCCGTATCCGTGGGAGAGGAAAACAAAGAGAAGACATCCTCCACTTTCCATCCCTGGAAGAAGATGGCCACTGCTATCAAGATGAGGAACATCCTTTCAAGCCAAGTTAGTTGTCCGAACAAACTAAAAACAATTAGCCAACTTTGTAATACAGGAGAAGCAAACGTCGACTTCACTGGACGTTGTTTCGCGGAAGAAGTCAACATCTGCAATGAATGTCTCGTCTGGAGAAGGAGGAAGCGAGAGAGCAGAGAAGTCAAGGAGAGCCCAGAGATGGGACATTCTCTCTTCCACTCTTGGACTTGACCAAAGACAAAGGCCACAGGTTGTGAGGGCATCAGAGAGAGGGAAATGTGACCACAGTGGAGCTGATAAAGAGACGAGAGAAAGAGAGAGAGAGAGAGAGAGAGAGAGAGAGAGAGAGAGAGAGAAAGAGTGAAGAGATGAGGAGAGGGAGAGAGGTATAGAGAGAACGAGAAGATACCAGGCGAGTTCAACAAACGTGGTGGAGTGCGTGCAATCGGCGCCGACCGAGCGTCGCGCCCCTCTGCTGGCAGCCATTGCCCAGCAAGCAATTTCCACCAGCGATAGTCTCGTCAGTTCTCTAAACAACTTCATTCCATTCCTATTTCAATCATGCTTTAGGAGCCGTCCTCATCTTCACACATCTCAATCGACGGCCCCTTCCTTAAGCCGCCAATTTACTTCCCGCGGAATCGCGCGGAAACTCGCCTTGTGATTGAGGACTCTTTGCCCTCATCACCAGCGGAATCCGTTGCAAGCAGCCAAGAATATCTGGGAGGAAGGTTGGGAGACAAACTGAGGGAATAGATTTGGAATGCACCGTTGTTTGTAGGTTCCCCTTCAGACGAAGATCTCTCCTCCAGCGTCATCTCTCCTGTCCTGGTCGGGCATCTCTCGATGACTGCGTTGACTCAGACTCGCATAAAACCACCGATACTTTCCAATAACTTTCACTGTAATCCTTTTCTCTGCTCTGTACAAAACTAAACTAACTCACTCTGAAACGTGTCACTTCACTGAAATCAAGCGTAATAACGGGCCTTTTATTGTTAGCCTTATGAATTTGCTCGCTGAATTTTTCCCTAATACGAGTTTATCTTCAAATATTTTTGCTCTTAACATAAGCTGGAACATTGCGGAAACGGCAGAAATTTGATGTATATTCCTAATACTGGTTGAATCAAGTTGTGGCTTATATAAAACGTGTAGTTGATAAAATAAATTCCTACATTTTACATCAAGAATACTGTATGTGTGACTTCAGCCGGTTTTAATTGGGTGTCTTGCATACTGTCGAGTGTAGGTGCAGCTTGGATTTTGAAAACCTCGGAAGTTTATGACAGGATCTTCAAGTTACAGCTTACTTTTACATGTGCGTTGATTGTTAAAAGCGGTACTTAAGTTGGAATGAGTTCATTTTTGATCTTTTTCGTATAACTGTTTGACCCTGATTCCATTCGTCGAAGCTTTCTCTTGCAGGTTTTGCCCATAAGTTGGGGTATTGATTCCACAATTTGATTGCTTCTCGATTATTTGAACGTCTAACCACTGTTAGCGTAGATGTGAGTGTGACACGGAGAATCTCTGAGCTTGTTTGCGTTAGGCAATCACAATCCTCACAGTGGCTGCTTCACTCATCTTCCTTACAAATTACGCTACGTTCTTGTTCCTTCACTTGCATTCAACAGTCTTCCGGTCCTTGACTATTAACATGCTTCCTTTGTTCCTGCAAGTGTTACCCTTGTAGAAGGAAGACATGGACAAAACTCGGGCAGAGCTGGAGGAATTTCGAAAAAGACGGATAAAGGAACAATCAAATGTGAGAAAGGATCAGGAAGTCTCTTCCTCCTCTGCCGAGGTATCCTTTCCAGTGTTTGTACCCGTTGAAACAGAAGCGTTCTTTCCGCTTTATAAAGTGAATCTTCAGTTTAGGCATATTCTGCAAGACATAAAGGTCCTTCAAGGCCCTGGTTAGCGTCGCTGTACTCTTTCCTGGACACGGCTGATCCACTGAACATTCTTCCGCTTAGGTATATTTTTGTTGTCGTTTTATTTTTTGCAAGTTCATTTCGCAGTTAGCTGTTTATTTTACAAATCTTCTTTGTTCCCCAGGCACCGTTAATTTAATTCCGGAAATTATGAACTTTACTCTTGTAGGTTATGGCGCGAACAATTCGATCGGAACCCTGTTTGTGTTCTCATCTGGAGCCTTGTTGTCTATTCATCTCTGCAGGCATTCTTCATTTGGTAGGGAAGTTTTTTAAAGCTTTTTCTTGAGAGTGAGTTTATAGTTTATGCCTTAGGTGTGAGTTCGGTGCGGTCTTCTTTGTTTTCGCTATGTTCGTAGTAATTTCGCTCGGACTGGGTCGACGCTCCGACAACGAAGCTTCCGCCTATTCGGTTGCTCTTTCATTCTTGAGAGTGTGGATTTGATTTCATTGTCGTGCTTTGCCAGGTTTTCAACCCGAACTGCGAGCGCTTGCTCGGTTCAATGACATCAGAACACTTTGAACGGGATATGCTCCATCGACAACGATGATCAGATTTGATTGTTACGAGGTCTTATTTCAAAATTATTTTAATACCAGGATTCGTTATTTAAATAGTGTCTTCCGAGCTAGCTGAATTGGTTTTGGCATTAAGAAAATTCTTCATAGTTGAAAAGTTCTTTTACTTTGGACCCCAGAGTTCATATTCGATCAGGCTAACTGCTACTGAATAAACGGTCGGGAGATTCACAACCGAGATCCCCTTCCCCAATGATCCATGCCTGAGGCACTATTGATTGGTTCTTCATTCCTTCATTCAGGACGACGACTCCACCGCTTCTTCCTTTCCGTTTCCCTGGTTGTATGGCTTCTCTGTTGGGCTCCATGTGGTCAATGAAATACTGGCTGTCGCGAGGCTGGACAACTGGACTTAGCGAGACGTCAATGGCTTCTTTAGCTGCATGCAAGCCCATTTCTCTCTCTCTCTCTCTCTCTCTCTCTCTCTCTCGCTCTCTCTCTCTCTCTCTATACTCTTTGACTCCTCTCCCCTTCGTTGGAATTTCTTTTATTCTTCTTTTTCCTGCCACACTTTCACCAGTTTAGCCTGTCTTCGCGTCTATTCATTCATTACCTTTCTCGTAACTTTGCTTATACGGGGAGTGAATTGCCTTGCATGATCCAGTGTTAGTGTACTCCCCTTGTTATGTATATGTGGCACAATAGTATTTCTTCCTTTAGTTTCACTTTCTTGCCTGCTGTTCGCTCTCGTCTCTGCTCGCATAGCAAGTCATTTCCATGGCATGAGTTCGTTGTTACTAGCCCGTTGTTTGTCATGAGAACGTCTCACGTGCCTTCCTTCTCATCTTCATTCTCTTTTGTTGTGTCGCATTGGCATCGTGGATTGGGTTTTTTTTGTGTTAGTGGAATAGTGAGCAGTGGGTGCGGGGATTTCCTCGGTTTGCCCTTTTCCTCCAGCAGAGCTTCGAAGAAGAGAACGTCTAGTTTCATCAATGCCATCACTTCTCCATTCCATCCTTATCCCGTTCAAACGACGTCTTTATCTTTCTCTGCTCCCTTCCCTCTCCCTTCTTCTCTCCTTTCCATCTCCAGTATATCCCTGGGTATGCATCCGGATAATGCCATTGTCTGCTTCGCTGTCCACTCTTTTCTGTCCTAAAAGTGGTTGGCCATGCCTGGAGGCTGGTTTCGCCATTACTGCGAGTGCAGCTTGTCCCTTTGACTCCTCTTTTCCCTCACTCATTCCACGTCTCATTCTCTCTCTCTCTCTCTCTCTCTCACTCACTCACTCACTCACTCACTCACTCACTCACTCACTCACTCACTCACTCACTCTCTCTATCTATCTATCTCTTTCGCTCTCTCATTTCTCCTTTGCAACTCCTTCACCATTGTTTCTCAACGTTCTCTTGCACCGTATTCCTTCTGTGGGGTGACATTTTCATTACTTAGTCTTCGTTACTGTTTTAGACATGTAATTGTTTCATTGTATTTTCCGGTTTACTGGTTCTTTGAAATCGGGCACCTTGTTGATAAAGGTATATCACCTTATTGTAATTGTTCTTCACGTCGTTACGGTTTATTTGACCGTAGGATATTTTTGTCTCCATCTATTATTGCCTGCGGTCATCTCGACGTATTCGGTGTGTAAAACACTGAGTGAGTGTGAATCTTTTGTCCTATGTTGCACTCGACAGGGTCCATCACTGCTCGTGGCTCCCCATCCTTGGGTGCGATGCCGACTGCGCCTAGTGCTTGTTCCGAGGGCTGGTGCACTGCAAGCAAATGGGGGTGGCCTCAGTGTTAGTGAGGAGTTCTTCATTGTGACTTATCTTACTTTCCAACTTAACTTTCTTCGCTAGTCTGGAGCTGTTGAAAGGAACGAAGATTTCGTCGCGTTTCCCTTTTTAGCAATACGTGCTATTCCTGAGCTGCCAAAGAAGCGGAAGACGAGAAGGAAGATGAAGAAACGGCCTGCAAACTCGCAACTGTTTTGTTCGTTTTTCTTCTTCTTCTTATTCCTTGAGCGTCCATAGGATTACCCATGAAGGTTGAAGGGGAGAGAGAGGAACTGGGAGAGAGCGAGAGAGAGAGAGAGAGAGCCTAGTTTGGTCTGTCTAGAGTTCGAAATAACTGTCTAAGCCGGCTTTGTTCGAGCACTTCCTTCTGCCATTCTGTTGTGGGGCGAAACGTGGGAGGCACTCCGTTTTCTTATTTATCTTCAGTCTTTTCCGTTTTCAAGGACAGCTATTCAGAAAACACGATGATTTAGATTATATTGCGTGTTTAGACTATGATGTCACTTATTATTGGACCCAAGATTTGTTCTCTATTGCAAGTTGTCTCTTTTTTGGTGGTCATTCTAACTGCTGCAGCGTGCAAGCATCCCTTCCAATGAATGCAGTCCCAGTTATGTGCTTGCCATATCATCTGACCAGCACTCCCTCCAATTCTCTTTCCTCCCTCCTCCCCTGGGGACTCTCTTCTCTGGACCCACTCGCACTTTAACACTGCTTCTCACTTGTCACGATTCTTCACAGCTCTCTTCCATGACATTAAAGTCTCTCTCTCTCTCTCTCTCTCTCTCTCTCTCTCTCTCTCTCTCTTTCCATATCTGTGTGTGGTGGCAGAAGCTTCGCCGTCCTTTTGCTCTATAAATCCTTGCTAGCTTCTGCATGTCTTGTGGTTTTGCAATTCCACTGGTCTTTTCAAATTGGCGGACGTGCTTTATTTAACTTTCTAATTTCATTAAGGTGTTGTTTCCTGAATTTTTATTTAAATATATCTTCTGTCGGGATCTAGTGCAATCTTGCCGAATTATTGGATGAATAAAAATATCCTTTTTCCCCAGTTACAATCAATGTGACGCTTATCCCATTGCAGTTTTCAATCCTCTTTGCTGTAGCGGTTTCAAGTTCTACAACGGCGATGCTCGCACCATGGCCATCCATCTGCCCGACGTTCAAGTTGAAGACATTCAGTTCGTTCTTCATTTATTTCTATATCATCACGCTATTTCTTGTATTTAGATGTCAAGAATGGATAAGATCTTTCTTTTGAGGAAGGTGGCAGTGTGGGTACTTGCCACGGAAGAAGCAGAGCCATCTCCTGAGTCGCCCTTGTTCCGGAGGGTGAACCTCCACCCTGAAGCAGCTTCGCTCTTCTACCCCGCACCATTCGATCGCCGCAGCCGCACTGCGCCCTCAGACATTTCCAGCAGGACAAGTCGCCGAGCTTTTAGTGAGCCTCCGCGTCCCTGGCAAGTGTTCTGTCTTCTTATTACTCTTGCCTTCAAACATTGTCGAGGCTCATTGCTTTCAGAATCTTTCTGTGATGTGGAGTTTACCACGTTAAAATGAATACATTCTTCGTTCAGTCTTACAGTTGGACCTAGAATTGTTGTATTTGAGCAGCCCTGGAGAAGCTTCGCTCTGTGAGACTGCGAAGTCTTCGTTTCGTGCCTCTAGGATCAGCTGCTCATTGTCTTTGCTCGGCATTAACCTGCTTGAATTAGGCGTGGACTTGTCATTCATTACTGTCAGTTTGTTAGGTTTTTTCTGTTGAAGAATTGTCTACAGATGATAATATACTTAGCTCGATGACCTGGAGAGTGAATTTGATGGCGAACTGGCTCGTTCTGGGTGAGCTTCTGTAGTGAGTAATCGGATCCATGCTGCCTCGACATGCCAGGATCAGTGTGAGCATGATTTGAATCGTTGTGCATGTCCTTTTTTATTCATTTCCTCACATGTATAACCCTTGTTACAAGGGCCTTGTTACGTCTTCCTTTTTTTATAGTAAGCTTGTAAATGCAGTGATAGCATTTTGTTGTTACTTAATTTGAAAAATGATATACTAAGTATATTGCTAACTTTTAAAGTGGTAATTCTTGTTGCTAACTTCTAAAGTGGTAATTCTTGTTGCCAACTTCTAAAGTGGTAATTCTTGTTACATTATAAATGATCTTATTGGATATAAATTTGTTTGTTGTTGTTTACGCCGTCTGTTGACGCTTTGGTATGAATCCATCTCGCCTCGTATCGGTTTAATTTTTGTGTGAATGCTTGTTCTTCTTGATTTCATGTTCCCACATTCTATGCGATATATGCCATCGCTTTCCGTTGCGGGTTCACTTCAATAGTAGCGAAACATCTTATTGGCAGTTGTTTTCTCAGTTTGTTAGCTGACCTTCCAAGATAACATTTCAGTACTTTAGCGGGTTCTGGGACAATTCGTAAATTAGTTCTGCAGTTTCTTCATCCCATTTCGCGTTCTAATACTAACTTTCCTTTTCTGTTCTCTCTCTCCCCCCCCCCCTCTCTCTCTCTCTCCCTCCCTCTCTGTCTGTCTGTCTGTCTCTCTCTCTTCCGCGCTAACACTCTTGTCATACTTCATTGTAGGCCCCATCGCCTCCGCTCGTTTCCTCCCTTCCATTCACTTCTCTATCGCTTCTCTTTCCAGTTTTTTTACCCGCGGGTTCTTTTTCTCACTATTTTTGTTCCTATTATCTCATCTGCAATACACGCGTACATTTTGGTTTTTGTGAACCATGCGATATTGCGCGACGTTGAGTATTTGTTTACGCGTCATTGTTCACTTTTCCTACAGTGATGGCGTGTTTCTTTCTTCACCGATTGGTATTTCTCGCGTGGCATTATGAGCCGTTCCCTGTCTCTGATGATGCGAACCAATTGCAGGGCAAAAAAGAAGTCCGAAGGCAAAGAACTAGGAGAGAACGGGGAGAGAGAGAGAGACGATGCAGTAGCGAGAGGGCGACACTCGTTGCTCTTGGCACTACAGAGGAGGGGAGGAACAAGACTGAGCCATGGAGGAGTCGCACTCTCTTCTACTCAACGAGGATGCACTCAAGGTTGATAGTTCAACATTACTTATAATCTTTTCGCTTCTTTTAATCATTTATCAATTGCCGTTTTAAAGGATTTCGTTTTTTTTTCCTTTTTCTCCTATTTCTTGGTTTCAGTATTTTTTTTAAATTGAAATCAGCTTAGAAATGCTGGGGAATTTTTTTTCTTCTTCGCAGAATTGCGCCGAAGCAAAGAAGGCCGTGTTCGTGTACGAATGGCTTCGATATCTTGACCGAATTTTGCCTGCTACTCAAAAGGTTCGTTTATCAGTACCATTTACTACTTTCTTTTTATTTTCTTTGTATTGTCAGGCGGATCTGCGTAGTGTGCAGAAGGCTCTGCTAAGCCAGCTGGAATCTCGGCTGGTAGCCTCTCCAGGTCCGCCCACGCGAGTCCTCCTAGCCAGGTCCATCTTGTAGCAAGATAACGAGATGATGAACAATGTTTAAATGCTTTTCCAGATGCATCGCTCGTGTTTATGCCATTGGCGATACAAGTTCTCTCTTCGGAACACTCAACCTCTGCAATGATCGACTTAAGTCAAAGGACGACTCTCTTCAGTCTAAATTGTTCGCATTATTTTATTTCGTACAACCTTGGGTTTTTTTTTGCAACGAATTTACTGTTCGACGAATGTTCGTAGAGCTTCACTCGCTTGCTTGGCTGCGTTGTACGAGACCGTGGGGCGACTTGTTGGAAGAACCTACGAGGAATCCTTCCAGATAATCGTGAAATGGCTGAAGAACGCTGAGGTGAGATAATTTGCTCCTATTGTCCTTTTTTGTTGGGTCGTGGTGTATTGGTTGTTGGCGCGCCGCTGTAGTCTCGCTGCACTGGTTCGATTCTGTTCATGAGATCGGTGATGAGATAGACACGACGGTCTTCTGAAAACATCGCTGTTGTCGCAATGTTGTCTGCTGAGATCTATTGAATCCCACATCCATCCAAAACGTAATATTTGAGGGTATTGCCAAGATGTTTTTTCATTGCAGTCACAAGGCCGTGTTGAGATGATGAGAACTCTTGCAAGGATGGTTGCCGGCCTTGGCTCTGGAGCATCCACCATCCATAAAGAAGTAAACTATCATCTTTTTTAAAAATATAATTATCGAAGTTTCCGAAGGTTGTTAGAATCTCATCTTGTTCAAGGTGTACAAAGTAGCCAAGGCTCATGCGGGAGATCGAAATCTTGCTGTTCGCGTCGCAGCTCTAGAGGTTTGCTTGATTTATGTTAATGTACTCTGTCTCATTCTTTTTTCACCGTTATTAATCTGATATGATTTCTGAAATGCTCGGTATTCAGTGCCTGCGTGAACTGGCCACTGAGTATACGAATATGTACACGAATGAGTTGGAGATCATGTGCACGCAGTGTGTTAAGGTTGGATCTGCCTTCCCATTCACATCAGGATTCCCCTTCTCTTCTCTTTGCAGGCTCTGGATGGTTCGAACTACGAGACCCGCTTGGCTGTAGCCCAGTTGCTTTCCCGGCTCCTCGCTTCCGCTCACCAGCCTCCTCCACAGAATGGCCGCTCTCAACCAGGTATCATCTATCTTATCATGTGAGAATTGTTCTTATCCTTCTGTTCCTGAAGGACGTTCCTCCTCTCTGATGTCATCCTCAGCCTCCTCCCACAGTCTGAGTGGAGTGCAGTCTGCTCTTCCGGCTGAAGATTGTCTGCAGCTTCTGGCGGCCGCTTTTCTCCGCGGTGGAGTCGGTGGATTTCTGAAAGGTGAGTGATTACGATGGGATGATGAGAAAGATGGAGAGTTCAGGCAGCAGCCATGGCGTAGCGACGGCTGGTGGAATTCGGGAAGTTCGCATTGGAATTGCACTGGTTCGTTTTCTTATTACAACCCTCTTTTTTATTCTTATCAATTGATTAAAATGTTTATCAACTTGAGGCGTACACGGAGTTTGTTCGTGAAATGGGACCTAGCTGGCTGGAGAGACACGTCGGTCTTTTCTGCAAGCACATCCTGGATCTCGCAGCGAAGTGCGGACCACTCGCTTACACAAAGTAACAATGTTATTGTTATCTCCTTAGAAATGTATTTCTCAACTTCCTTCCAAATTTGTCCCTAGTACTTGCTTTTATCTTCTCCAATTGTTGATTTCTCTTTTGATAACTTTGCTTCCCACTCCTTCAGCTCTTCCTCGCAACTGGCCGAGTCGGTTCTCCTCCGTCGCTGTGTCTCTTTCATCCTCCGCACCTGCGTCGGAGTACAACTAGGAGAAGCTGCGCAGCTCACTGCTGCGAAACATCTCGGCAGCCTCCTCGCTGACTACATCAATTCATTTGGTCAGTTGCTTCTACAGTATCATACGTTTTGTTGCCATGAAATATGTATTCCTTAATCATTTGAGATATTCTTCTGTGTTGGCTGAATTAATTGATGCTTTTGTTGCAGATTACTCAACTGATTCCGCGATTGATGGCGTCCTCGGAACTGAAGCGCATTCTTCGGGACAAGTGGGGCTTCCTTTTTTCTTCTGTTTTTCATTCTTGAGTTCGTTCTTCTTGCAGGCAAGTACGGTGGCCATTCTGGAACTGGCTTGTCTGGCTCGCCAGGTCGGCACTGCTGTCACCCCGCTTTTTATCGAAGCTTCAGGTTAACTTACTAGTAATTTACTATCTTTGGAACATGTTAAAATTAAAGCATTTTCGAATGAATAGAGTAGATGAACATTGCCACTGCCTATTCATTAAATGAGCCTTAAAATTTTGACTTCTTTAAATCGACAAGGAGTTCTGGCTGGATCTTTTAAGCGGTGACAGTTACATTAGATTGTTGTGACGAGTTGCCTGAAGGTATAATGGAGCCGATCTTCGCGTGCCTCTTGCACCCCGTGATGGGCACGCGCGTGGCCGCGGCGTGGTGTCTGCGATGTGTGACTGTTTCCGTGCCCGGCCTGCTCACTCCCCTCATCGACCGCTGTCTCTCCCGTCTCGACCACATGAAGTCCTCTGCCGATGCCCTCTCTGGCTACTCTCTCGCACTCGCTGCTCTTATTGCTGGCTCGAAAGACTGTCTACTAGGCATTCCGCATGCTAAACCCAAGCAGGTAGACATCCCTCACTGCTTCTATTTTTCAGCAGAGAGAGAGTTGCAGGTGTTGACAGCAGCAGAAGAACTTCTCCGCACGGCTGCTCAGTCCTCTCGGTTGGCAGTCGCCAAGATCAACGCGGGATGGCTGCTTCTCCATGCGGTTGCTTCTCTCGGGGCTCCAGTTGTCAAGGTACTGTATTCATCTTTTCTCTCACTTTTTTAAAAGAAGATACACAACGTATTTTTTATATTTTATGCGGGCTCTGTCTGTGTATAGTTTCCTGTTGTAAACAGTAAATGTACTACAGGAGCAAATGAGCCGCATAATGGCCCTCTGGCGAGCAGCGTTTCCAAGAAGTGCGAAGGAAGCTGAAGCCGAGAAGGCGAGGGGCGACGCTTTCTCATGGCAATGCGCTCTCGAGTACGGTATTTCCTTTTGTCTGGGATTACTATATTAGTTTCTGCAGATCGCATACAAAACTTAATTTAAACGAGTTATGTATGCAGATGCTGCAAAGAAAAGATGTAATTGTAGATCTCGTGCGGGAGCCCTGGCAGTGATGGAAGTGGTCGCATCTCAGCGAGAGCTGGCCACGGAAGATACTCTGAAGGCGATGCTGCTTCCCATTGAATGCTCACTCGTTGCTATGGCCGCGTGAGTTATTTTAGTTCCTCTATTCTAATCGTTTTGATTATTACGACGTTGATTATTATATCCTATGACGTAGGAAGAAAGGTGTTGAATAATTGAAGATAATACTTCACTTGCAATAATTTTTTTCAAGTTATTCTGTAATATTTATTGTTATTTAAGTTTAAGGTTAATGTTAATTAATGTCGTTGGGCGTTCAGAATGCGAATTCTTTAAGTGTCGGCCCGCTGATCCGGAGTCACGGCACAAAGATGCGCAAGTTGATGTGCGTGTTGCGATGCCGAGTTTATGCTCTGCTTGCTCAGCTGCCTGCGAGAAGCTATGAAGGTATTCTTGTTACTTTGAAGCAGTCAATGATCTATTCATGGTTTGGAGGAGTGTACGCTGCTCTGCTGCGCGAGTTAGTGGCTGATGTCACTCTGTCAGACAACACTCAGTCCACCACAATGACCTCCCTGGCTGGCAGCCTGGCCGGACCCGTCGCTGCCACTCTCCTCTCTCCTTGGCATGACAACACGGACGAGGCCGAGTTGGAGAACCATGTCAGTCTCTCTCTCTCTCTCTCTCTCTCTCTCCGCACTCTTCTTCCCTTTCTTTTATCGTGGTTTTCTTTGGTGGTGGTAAAGGAAACCGATGATGGTGTATTTGCTAGAAACGTATTATGACTAAGAATATTAAGTGATTTGATAAGAGAACAGGAATCTGTCGTTTGGTTCTCTTCTTACTCACTCTCACTCCTCACAAACACTCTTTCAATCTATTAGTCCCATCTTTAGTTAATGGAACCCGGTCGCTCTTGCGAATCTCACGGTGCAAATGGAGTAAGTTCTTTCCCTCTGCACACGCACATCCTATCATTTCTTTCCTCTAATACGATCTAATCCTAACCTGCCTGCCCTTTGTCTACGGTGATCCTTCTCTGTTGTGTGTTTTCCTTTATATCAAAGAGTTGACGTGACTTCCCATACCGTAATCTTGCAGTGATATTGGAGTATGTGTTGAAGTTTGTTGTGGAATTCACCGCTTATGAATATCTTTAACTATTCTCAGATGAATGGAGCTCACTCAGGATACGTCGGAAGCATTGAGAATGATCCTACAGTTTTGATTAGGTTCGTTTGAAGTTGTATTCCTAATTTGAGGATGAGTAAGTGTTGGATTGCTTGATTCTCGATAGTTGCAGTGGAGATGCGCACTGCCCTCCACCATCTCCGCTCCCTTCCAGTGTCTCTTCCATTGACTCGGCCATTCTGGCATACGGCCGAGTTTTCTCTCTCCTTCCCAACAAACATCGGCTGCAAATAACAGAACATTTTGTGGAGACAATCAAGAATGCCAAGCCAGTCGCGAGGCAACAGGCGGTTGGTTCCTTGTTTCTATATTTTCATTTCTTCTTGGTCAACAAATCGCTTCCCCCTCAGATTCAACTCAACGTCCTCTGCACAATCCTGTCCGCGTACCGGAATGCACCCCAGGCCTCTTCCTCTTCTTCTCCTGCTGAACAGCTCCGCTCCACATCGGCCTCGTTGCTCTCTGCCGGACTGACCTCTCCTTCTCCTTTGATCCGTGCAGTTGCTGCGGAGGGCCTTGGTAGACTTGCGCTTGCTGCCAATGACCCTCTTGTTAGATATTTTCGTTTATTTTAATAAGTATGACTATTGTTGAAATAAGAAAGTGTTAAGTTCGTGGCCGGAGTGGCTCAACTCTGTTTCGACCGCCTTCACGCGTCGAGAGGAGATGCACAGAATAGAACGGGGTTCCTTCTCGCTCTCGGGTCTATCCACAGGTTGTCTGCACAAATCAATTCGCTATGTTTTCAATCTATTTTTCTTTATTTTGGATTTTTTTTCTTAACTGATAATTATATTTAATCAGTACTTAGAATGATTACATTAAGTAGATAATTTATTATCCTTTAGGCATGTCGGCTCTCTCGGCAGCGGCCAACATCTCAACACTGCAGTTTCTATTGCTCTCTCTTTGGCGCAGGACCAGAATAATTCACTCGTTCAGGTAATATATTTTCTATCTCTTATCATTGTTGAAGGTGGTTTATTTCACATGGAATAGTTGTTTAATCTGAAGCTAATGAGTTAAGTTAATAAATTATATACATTGATGAATTTGAGTCGTGGGCGCTGATGGGCTTGTCGCTGATAGCGGAAACAGGCGGCGGAATGTTCCGTGGCTACGTGGAGCCAGTTCTGTCGGCCTGCGTCGGTCTCCTCCTCCACACTCCCGCTGCCGATGTTGCGCAGTGTGCTGGCAAGCTGGTTAGAACTTGATAAACAACTCTGCGCAAGAAATGAATGTATGTTCTAAATTGAAGCTGGACTGTACAACGAGATAAAGTCTAGTAATTTTCCAGCTGTCTGCCCTGTTAACCTGCGTTGGCCCCGAGCTGGGCCAGTGTGGCTCAGCCACGGGCGTGGACGGAGTGCGTTCTTCTCTGCTCGCGGCCTGCGCCCTTCAGATGGCCCATTCCGATGCCCTCGTCAGAGCGGAGGGCATCGCGGGGCTGCAGCAGATGCATCTCTTCGCTCCCAGACACGTACATCTCAGACATCTCGTCGTCGACATTGCATCGTCCGTTTCTCTCTCTCTCTCTCTCTCTCTCTCTCTCTCTTCTATTCAATCTCTTCTCAGTCTGTTAACATCTCGCCACATCTGTCTCCGGAAGGCCTCGGTCTGCTGCCTCCGCCAGCTGGTGCAGCGAGAGGCGCGGGAAGTGCGAGAGCACGCGCAGCTGCTGGTGCCTCAGGGGGTGGTGGACGAGGGGAAGAAGCTGCCCCTGCCAGATACGGGGCTGGAGGGGGCTCTCTTTGCCATGCTGGATGTCGAGACTGCCTCGCGACTCCGTGCTCATGTGGAGGAGACCATCCTCTCTCTCGTCGCCGCCACTTCTAGCACTCTTCTCGCTCATTGGCTCTCTCTCTGCAAAGAGGCGAGACTTCTTTCTGTTATCCCATCTAAAACGTATTCTTTTATATTCTGATAGATGTCAGCCTCTTTCCAATGGAGAGATGTTAAAGGTGCTGGCGACATCGGCAGAGTCGACTCTTCTCACTCCGGCTGGAGGCCGGCAACTCGATGATGCATTGAGGGAAGATCGAGTTGGAGAAGAGGAGGAAGAGGTAGCTTCTTTTCATTTATAAGATTGGAAAGTGAGTGGTGGTGGATAACATTAGTGTTGCCTTCTCTGAGGGGGGCGATGATGACGCGCAGTTGCATGCAGCCAAGGCAGGGGATGACAAGCAGAAGATGAGTGCACGCTGGAGGACACGCGTCTTTGCCATGCTGGTAAGGCACTTTCTTCTCTCTCTCTCTCTCTCTCTCTCTCTCTTTCTCTCTCTACCTCTCTCCCTTTCTCCTCTCTCTCTCTCTCTCTCTCTCTCTCTCTCTCTCTCCATTTCTCCTCTCCCTCCCTCCCTTTCTCCTCTCTCCTCCTCTTTCGTCCTACGTTCTGTTGCTCTCTACAAATCATTTTATGACATTGCAGGTAGTGCGTCGGTTGATGAGTGTATGCGACACAGAGAGAGCACATCTCGACCTCGCGCTGGCCAAAGAGCTCCAGGTAAGTGCTTCCTTCTTCTACAGAATGTGTGATCTATAATTGCTCTGCTTAAGCTGTCCTCTGGTGGCCGTGCTGATTATCTGGTCTTGCATCTCTCCGATCTGGTTCGAATGTCTTTCATGGGTGCTACGAGTGACAACACTCAGCTCAGGCTGGCTGGTCAGTTTTTACTTTTCTTTGCGAGCCGAATTTTGTATGTAGTAAGAGAGTTATCGTTGTTAATGAGTGTATTTCGAAATGGCAGATAGTGTTTGTTGCGTCAGGTCTGCACTGCCTGCAAGATGTCATCGCCCGCTTCTCCGCTGTCCCCGAACCTGAGTTCCCTGGTCACGTGCTACTCGAGCAATTCCAGGCCCAGGTTTCAGTGCGTCTCTTTTCATTATCTAAAAGAAGTCTTGAGGTTGGCGCTGCTCTCCGGCCGGCTTTTGCGGAGGAGACTCCGAGTGATGTCACAGCCGCTGCTTGCCAAGTTTGCAGTACTTGGATTGCAAGCAAAGTCGCGAGAGATCTCAATGACTTGCGCAGAGTTCATCAGGTTCTTCCATTCTTTTACTTCTACGAATAGGTTAAAAAGATTAACTAAATTTCACCATTATTCTATTCTGTTGCTATTCGGTCCTTTCTTTGAGCTGCTGACTTCGTCGTTGAGTAAACTTCGCCATGGTTCCATCAATACTCAACTCTACTCGGAGAGCGCGGCTACGCTTGAGAAACTTGCTATTCTCAAGGCATGGGCAGAAGTTAGCAATTTAAACTCTTGTTAATGCGAGCGTAATGATGTGATAGGTTGATGTTTACGGATTGAACTTGTGTAGGTGTACATCACAGCGACGGAAGAGGCGGAAGGAAAGAATGAAGACACTTCCCGGATGGCCTTCAATGGCAACGGTATGCTTCTGACTTCTCCGTTTATATCACTCAATGGAAGTGTTAAGATGAAACCCTGACTGGGGCTGGCCCTTCTTCTCTTCTCTCTCTTGTGGAACCTGAGCTTTCCTCTCTGATCGGCTACTGGCTGGCGGCACTGAGGTAATTTCTCCCTCTTTGTTTTTACAAATGAGAGCAACTATAATTGAAGAGACTACGCCCTCCTCGCCCTGCCTGCCGCTCTCTCCTCGCAACTTCCTCCTCAGGGAGGCGCCTTTTACAAGGCCGAACGAGCTGAGGTTTGTGTTTATTATTTTTTATTTATTTCTATATTGCTTGTGTAAGGTGTGAACTCCCCGATTTTCCAGGCATGCCGCGAGTACTACCGAGCAAGCTGGCCACCAATGCTGCTGGCTGCTGCCTTGTGGTTACGGCAGCACAACTTTGATCTGCCAACTGATTCTTCTACTCCTGAGGTCATATCTCGCTTTATGTTTGCAGACTGTTTGAACGATGTCCTTTTCAGCTTTCCGTGTCGCTGTGCCTGCATTCGGTCTCTTCTCTCCGTTCCCGTCTCTTTCTCCTTCTCGGAATTGCACTTGACGCTCTCTGTTCTCGTACTTCCACTGCTGATGACACTACAACCCATCTTGCCATTAAGTAATCATAGTTCAATAATTCTCGTTCTTTTTGTAGATATAGAACGATGATTACGCGGCTTGCAGAGCTTTGTCTGCGATGTTGGAATCGAGTGCGAGTCGACTGGAACTCATGAAGGAACCCGCAGTTCCTGTGGAAATTGTAAACGTCCTTCACCGGTCCGAATATTTGTTTTTCTTTCTAAATTCTTGAGCTGGTGTCAGCTTCGATTTGCATAATGAAGGAAGAACTGCTTCAGACTCGTGCTGACAAGAGACAACCTTCAGACTCAGCAGCTCTGTGTTGACTGCGCGCAGGCTGTCATTGATGCAGCCCTGAGCTTGAAGGGAGTAACCAGTGCAGCAGGTTGGAGAAGGAGAAGTGGAGAAGAGAAGGAATAAGGCAATCCCTTCAGATGCTGAGAACGGGAATGTGGAAGGACACCCCGAAGCAGTGTCCCAGTTCACTTCTCTCTTCTCTTTCAACGAAGGCGGTGAAGAGGGAGTTCTGAAGGCGGGAATGCTCACTTACGCATTCCTTGAGATCACTCTCTGCGTGCTTGTCAGACAGGTTACTTCTGCTGGGTTGCTCATCACCGATTGTTCGACTTAGAACGTTAAATACAATTTTATCTATCGTAAGCCGTGGTGGCGTTGCAGTAATTTCATGAATAAATCTAATGAGAATACAATGCAAGAAAAGTTAATTTCAGAAAGTTGCAAATATAATTTATTTATTAATGAAGGAATGCCGAGTGTATGGGCTATAACATGACAGTGAGTAGTTAGTTGTGCATGAATCCACGTTACCCTGCTTGCAGCTTCCACAAATCAACTCAGCTGCAATGCGGAGTCGGTCTTCTGCGCCGCTTCACACGCGCAGGGTTGGCCGCTTGCCTCCGGAGGGAGCGGCACTCTGTAAGTGTGCCGTCCAGCTACTCGTACAGGTATGCTTGTCTCTCTATCTCTCCCTTTCCTTTCTCTCTCTCTCTCTCTCTCTCTTTCTCTCTCTCTCCTCTCCTCTCACCTCTCCTCTTCTAGCTGGGTTCCTTGTGTTCCTCCGCGGCGCGTGCCAATGTGCTTCCGGTGCAGCTTCATCTTGTGATTGCCCTGATCAGGGAGTCTGCCCGCCAGGATAGTTCCTCGATAGTGCCAGAACTTCCAGTCGGCCACATCACTGCGACTGCTCAAGCCGCTCTCCAGGTTGGCTTTCCTTCTCTACAATCACGGTAATCTCTCCGACTCTTCCCGTCCAGGCCCTCCGCACCCTCGCGATGTCTGCTCCGACTGACGGAACTCGTGCCAAGTGGGCCTTCTTCATGCGCTCCGCCCTTTTCACCCTGCTCGCCATCCCACAACGTGTGTTTTTTCTTAACCATCCTCTTATATCTCCATTTCATCCAGTTTTTTTTTTTTTACCTTTTATGAAGGTTTTTCGTCTAGTTTCGAAGAAAGCATTGACAAGTAGTGAGTTAACCTTCTGCACAGCCACGTCGTCCTGCGTCTTCGATGGCTGCGTTCTTCTTCTCTCTGCCGCAGTTGTCTCTGCTGCCTCCCCTCGAGATGTCTCAGTCGGCCATCCCGAGAGTGTGGAAAGAATGACTCGACTGGCTCGTGCTCAACTCGTCTCCACTCAGTCGCAAGTTGTCATCAAGGGTCTGCAGGCAGTGAGTCCTCTCTTCTCGAAGAAGGAACTCGCCGCAGTCTATGCCAAGAGGTTCCATTCTGAAAGAGTCCTTGCTATCTGATATGTCGATGATTCTCTTTTCCAGACTTGCCCCTCATGTCGTTGACCTTCTGAAACCATTCGTCTTGGACGGAGAAGAGAGCGAACAAAGAGTGCGAGAGGTCAGATTTCTTTCAACTTGACCTTCATTTCATTTTAGTGAATTTGTTTTGTCAACTGTGTTCCTTGCAGATCTCAGACGAGCAAGTGACCATCGTAGCCGAGGCTGCCAAGGCACTCGAAGCTCTTCTGATGCACACTCAAGACGACAAGAAACGTTGGTTGTCGAAAGTTGTGATCCCGGGCGGCATTAGATGAGTACTCAGGCCTGTCGATGCTGTCTCTGCTGGTGCAGTCCCTCTGCCGACTTCTCTGCGCCACTCGAGCAGATGACTGGCGCGTCCTCTCTCCTGCCGCTCGCCGAGTTCACGAAGTCTCCCTTGGACAACTCAACCGACTAGCTCCCCACTATCCGAATGAGTTCAAGCAGGTCAGACATTGTATCTAGGCGATCTATTCTATGGCCACTAAGAATTTAAGAATTGGCGGGAGAATCAAATGATTCAGATCCTGGCCGCTCATCCAGAAGTGAAGCGACGGTTGGAGGCGGCTCTTCTGTTCCAGTCAACTCGCGCTGCGCATGCTCAGAATGCTGCTCGCAAGGCTGCTGCTGCTGCTGCCGACAGCAAGGTTTGCTTTTCTCTTTCTTTCTTCAGTTTTCGGTGCTCCTACTTCCATTCTATTCTAATTCGGAAAAGGAAAAGAGATTTCCAAACGGCGTTTTCCTTTCAGGCCGCAAATCACTCTGCCACTCCGAGCATTCGACTTACAATGGACTTCAACGCTTTTGGAAAGACTGCCGCTTCAGCCGATTAACTATTCCCCTTTATTTCTAATCTCTTATCATACTTACTCCATTAACCTTAATTTCGCTTTGCTCTCCCAAACGAGTATCCTTTTTTGGAAACGGATTGAGCGAATGTTTTGAATTATTTTGTTGTCTTATATTACTACGCAATTTCTCATTTGACTGCAATCTGTGCCATGCCGGGTAAGAATATTTACATGATTAAGACAAAGATTCAGTGCTTGTTTATGCTTTTGCTTTCTTTGTTCGGAGTCTCATAAGAAAGAATATTATCTTAAAGGCCTTCAAGGCGGTTGGATATTTATTATTTAAGTCCATTGATAGGATTTTATTGCGTTTTTAAAATTTTATTGTTAATGTACATGATAAATCAGTATAGAGTGAGAATAAAGAGATTTTCGACTACTTGTATGAGATCCTATATAGGTGTGTTTCTCCGTTCGCATTAATTATTTGACAATTGGATGTCATGTTCAACTGCCTAAATTACTAAATTAAGGAGAGTGAAAAGAAAAAAAAGAAAAATGCGCAGTTTAGCACAAGACGAGTAGGAGGATAGCCAATTCATCCCCTCCCTCCACCATAGACACGCAGAATGTGTCATGCAGAGCGAGAAAGAATTGCGTCAGTGGTTGGCATAGCGTTCATTGAGTGTCAGAGTTTGTTTGCTATTTTGTAATCTCCTGTCCAGCGGTGTCCGTTCCGTTTCCTCTTTTCACTCGAGAGAAGTGAATGAGCCAAAGGTTGCGTTTAAAGTGAGCGAGAGATAAAGTGAGGTAGAGAGTGTCAGAGAAAGCGAGGGAGTAAGAGAGTGAGAATCGCAAAGTGTTCGTTGCCCCCTGCCTGCTGTTTCCCTCTTCCTTCTCGCTCTCTTTCTCTGAGATTACTTTCTTGACATCCAAACATCCCGGTCGGCCACTCCGATGTGTTCTGTTCTTATCCCAGCTGTGCAATCGATTGATCCCGGTGATTATTAATTCTTGAGGATTTACAGACCGGATCATTTGCCTAAGAATTGATCTTCTTTTCAGGAGTTGGTAGAATGACGCACGGAACTCCTTCAGAGGAACACGCAGACGACTCACTGCTGCTTGCCACGGCATCCTCTTCCGTGGCTTCCACGGCTGGCTCGTCCTCCCTCGCAGTTAAAACTCCAATTGACCCTCCTCTTCCTCACAACTGCGAAATCGAGCTAACAAAGGATGACTATGGTTTGTCTTATTACACATTGTAAGAATTTTGTCTTCATGTTGTCGGAAGTCTTGTAGCAAAATTCTTTAATCTTTTTTTGCACAGAATATATGATGTTGCTTGCATTAACTTCTCTCTGTCTCTCTCTCACTCTCCTTCTCTCTATCTCTCTCTCATCTTTAAAGTTTAAAGCTTAAGATGTGTGTGTTTTGTAAGGTTTCGGTTTCAACGTTGTGGGCGGAACGGATTCGGAGCATTTGCCGGGTGATCCGGGAATCTTTGTCTCTGTCATAAGAGAAGATGGAGTCGCCAAGAATGATGGGCGTCTGAAACAGGCTAGAAAAATTCTCGTCCTTAATTTATTTTTTCTCTTGCAGAAGAAATCGAACAATTTTTTCATTTATTTATTCCGCCTCAGTTCATTTCTTTAAAATAGAATGGTTTCTTTGCGGGCAACCAACATGAAAAAGGCTGATGTTGAGGTAGCTAACGATATCTGTATTACAGGGTGACAAGATCTTATCAGTGAATGGAGTGGACATCACTTCGGTCTCCCACGATGAAGCCGTTCGAGTACTTCGCCAGGTCGAGCAGAAGGCCAGACTCGTGATCCAGTCACATGCGGAGGCTGACATCCTTGCTGTCAGTTCATCCATCTTATTTTACTCCCTCCCCCTCTTCTCTCTCATTTCACTGTGAATTAATGAATTAACATTGTGACGAGGTTAATGACCGTGAAGGAGAAGACTAATGAAGTGCCCTGGTATGCGTGATTCACTCATTCCATTACTTCTTAGTGATTGAAGAGTAGAGTCGTTAAAATGGAAGTGATTACAGCAAACAGTGCCCGAGAAGAAGGAAAAGACACCGCAACGGCCGCAGAGATCTAACGATTTTGAGGAAGTGGACCGTGTTACCACTCCTTCCAAGCCAAACGGACACTCTACGCTTTCCGCAACTCCTCTTGGTATGATTAATTGTATTGTTGATATCCAGGTCATCGGAATTTGGCGGACTTAGAGTTACAAGCCATGTTCGGAAGGCCTTGCTAACAGAGGAAGGACCATTGCCTCATTCTGTTCGGAAATCTAAAAAAAAAAAACTGCTAGCTTGGAAATTCACTTTTGAGGACTACATTTCGTTATCCTGATGAATGCTTTCGTTCAGCTGTAAAAAACACTATCATTTACATGGCTGTTTTCGCATATGGAGCATGCACTTCAAATGCGTTTGATATCGCCTTGCCATTCCCATGTCCCTGATTGAGAGAGAAGCGGGATATTCCTAAGTACACTCTCTGCAGATAAATATTCAAAAAATTAGTAATTAGGCTACCGTTTTCCAAATTAGAATGGGGGTCAATAATCTAATAGTGTTGAGGGTCACTAACTTTACTCGAAAACGCTGTAAGTACTGTAAAAAAAATTCTCTGAAAGAGAAGGACACAACTGAACTCGCGTTCGCGGAACAGCTATTTAATATAACTAAAAACTTTACTATAATTAAGAAAAAAAAACTAACGAGGAAATACAATTGTTGTTCCAAGAGCCATCTTTATGTCAGAAAGAATATTAAAATAGTAAAGATGTATTTGTTGAGATGGCGCAATGTTGCCCGTGCGCCGCGGAACAACGAGTCGAGAGGAGGACGAGGAGTCCTTGTACGCGCCTTCCACGCACTCCATCATTTACGACGTCCCTCGCACTCCCCGCCGCCGTCCCCCTCCCCTCTACGAGCGACCTTACGTGGCAGAGGCACTCTACGTCTCAGTTGGAGCAGCAGCTGTCGCTCTCTTCTCTTTCATGCTCTATAAAGTCGTGTCCAGGTCCGGATAGACGCAAAACCGCCTCGTCGCATCTATTCAAAACGCTTTTTGCACTATTTGGATGCTTTTGGATAATATGACAGGAGAGGTTTCTTTTGTAGACTTGGCATTCCTTCAACTCGGTGAATAAACTTCGTTCAACATGGAATGGAATACATTACGTGCACGATTTCTAACGAAAAGGAAAACATGACAAACAGGGGAAGTGAGGAAAGAAGCTAATAGAAAGATTAGGATATCCACTGGTCTAGATCCGACATCGGAAGCAGACGGCATAACGGGATAATTTGGATGACAGCGTGCTGTCGTGCTTTACTTTGATGAGTTGTTTGGCAATTAGTAATGTTCACCCGTTCACCCACGGGTAAAGTTCACCCGGCTTATAGTAAAGTTCACCCAACTCATAGGAATGTTCACCACACTTATATTAATATTCACCCAAAGCTTTCTGCCTATCAATTCATTCTTTCACACTTATTACGATTATCGTTTGGTCCCAAATAAGGAAGGAGTTCGAACCTACAACTCACACACTATATCATTGGACTTCTCATCAGAGACATCGATGACTTGCACCCTAAGGTGAGAGTAGAGCATCTCTGCTACTCTGTTGTCCCTCTCCACTCCGTTCACTCTCTCTTCTTCCTCTCCATCTCCCCCTCCATTTCTTTTCGCTTCCGGTCTCCTCTTCTTAGTCTCTATCCCTCCCCTCTCAGGTGAGGTAGTGCGGTACAAATGCGGTCACCACTTCCGCTTCGAATGCGGGAATGACTGCGACGAGCCCGTGAGCTGCGTCTGCTCAAGTAGTGTGAAAAAGCTACAGAAAGTGAGATAGCAAGAGAGAAAGAGAGATTGTAAAGTGAGACTGCGTATTAGCTGAGGGAGGAAGTGCTAGTGATTCGTGGCACTTCACGCGCTGTGAGCAGGCAATGGCCTTCCTAGCTGATCTTCACTTCCGGTGGTCTCCAGATCTCTTCATCCACCTCCCATCTGATGGCTTCTGTCCTGGTGCATGGTCTGCAGTTCATCGGAGTCGTCGAAAAATTCCCAAACGAGCTTTTACTTGCGACGGGAGTGGCAGACAACAGATTACGAGCACCATTGCTGAGTAGGATAGTCCACTCCTCAAGGCGCCATTCCCTTCCCTTTCATACTTCGCCAGCGTCTTCTATCACTGATTCCTCGCTTCTAGCCTCCCCTTGTCTGATTGTGAATGGCGCGGTTAACTCCCCTTCTATTTCCCGTATCCCTTTACTCCCTCTTCTCACTATATACTCTGTTTCATACAGCAACACGTAAAGATGAGGAGGAAAGAGAGGGTGGAGAGTGCAAAGACACAAAGAAGGGTAATCACTAATAAAACTATAAGTGTGGTGAACATTACTATAAGATGGGTGAACTTTACTATAAGCCGGGTGAACTTTACCCGTGGGTGAACGAGGGTGAACGGGTGAACATTACTAATTGCCGAGTTGTTTGGAAAAGGGGACGTTTCTTCTCTGCTAACTTTCATACCGATACTCTACACACTGTATATTTCCAATTGGTAAAATGCCGCAATATATGATTTCATTTTCATCTACACAATTAATAGCTTAATCATCGTTTTGATGTGTTATTATCATTAAAAAGTTATGTTTTTATTTTATTTAGAGTGCGCAAATGTTTTTATTGATATTGAAAATAACATCGCCGAATAAACAGAAATGTTTTGAGATATAGTGCAATATAATATAAAATTACACAGTTAATTTCGCATTGAGTTCAAATTTCATTTCTAATATTCTGGCTGCGGATCTGTCTGATAGCGTTTCGTTTTTTGCTGTTGTGGTTTCTTTGCCCAGTCTTCTGTATATGAGTTTTCTCATCGAATAGAAGACGTGTGTTGGAGCAGTTTTAATGATAATTAGTTTTTCAGAAATATGGCAGAGACATCAGCAGCGTCCACCACTAACGGAACCACTGAGACGGCTGCAGGCGATGCCGCCAAGCGGCCTGCCTTCAACGAGATGACCAGCAAGGACTACTACTTCGACTCCTATGCTCACTTTGGCATTCATGAGGCAAGAGTTTTGCGCACATTTTCGAAGTTGAGCGCATCGGTATTCCTTAAGCTTACAAGACGCTTTTCTTTATAGCGCTAGATGTTGCCCTAACAGTCATTCGTTTTTAGGAAATGCTGAAGGACGAAGTGCGAACAATGACCTATCGCAATTCCATCTACCACAACAAGCATCTCTTCCAAGGCAAAGTGGTCATGGACGTTGGCTCTGGAACCGGCATTCTTTCCATGTTCGCCGCCAAGGCAGGCGCGGCTAGAGTTCTAGCGGTTAGTTCCCTATGTTTGTCATCAGGTGTTTATACTCGCAACGTTACTTTGCCTCTTTTAATGACGAGAGGAATGTTTGTTGAGTTATTGAAGTTCGTCCTGCTACATAGCATACTATGGGGACGGGGGAACAATGAATTCTTATTCTCCTTCGTATCGTTTAGGCTCAGGAGTTCTTTTGCAGGTCGAGTTTTCGAATATGGCAGTCCAGTCGAGGCAAATCATCAAGGACAACAATCTAGATCATATCATTGAAGTTATCCAGTGCAAGGTGGAGGATATTAAGGAGCTCCCTGAAGGCATTGAAAAGGTGACTTTTGTATTTGTGCTGTTCTTCGTGTGCTCAAGTTATTATTTGTATTTTGAAAGGTTAAAGGGCAAAAGAAGCATGTAATTTTTAACTTTACGACACAAAACGATTTGTCTTGATGAGCTTCTTTGTCAAGGTGGATATCATCATCTCGGAGTGGATGGGTTACTGTCTCTTCTACGAGTCCATGCTGAACACTGTGTTGTATGCCCGTGACAAGTGGCTGGCCCCCGATGGCCTTCTTTTCCCTGACAAGGCTAAGTTGTTCGTCTGTGCCATTGAGGACCGGCAGTACAAGGATGACAAGATTTACTGGTGCGGCAATTTGCTTTCTCTCCTATGCTCTCATATTAAGCAGGGCGCAGACCATTGTTCCGCTGGCATGACGTTATATTTGAGGTGGGACAACGTGTACGGCTTCAACATGTCGGCGATCCGCAAGGTGGCGATCACGGAGCCTCTCGTGGATGTCGTGGACAACGCGCAAGTTGTCACCAACAACTATTGCCTTAAGGAGGTTTGCGCTGATTTCCTTATTAATGTTTTCTGCCATCAATATTGTTATATTGAACTAATTGAAGGCCAACTTACCGAATTAACCCATAAGTGGCTTTCTAGAAATTCAGCATGATACGGGTGTCGAAGTGTTGTTTACTCCTTCACACAAATTCCTAAGGCATTCAGATCGACCTCTACACAGTGACCGTGTCTGATCTCGCTTGGGCCTCCGAATTCCATCTTCGTGTCGCTCGTAATGACTATATTCAGGTTGCATATCTTTTCTTTGTTTTGTTAGGGGTTTGTCTATTTCCTCTGGTGTTTGCTGTAAGTGTTTATCTGTCGAAAAAGCTTGGGGAATCATGATGATCGCAGGCACTCGTGACATTCTTCACTGTGGAGTTCTCGAAGTGCCACAAGAGAACTGGTTTCTCCACTGGTCCCGATGTCCAGTATACTCACTGGAAGCAAACTGTCTTCTATCTTCAGGTTTCATTTCATTTTCTTTTTTAAATTATATTTTTCCAGCATTTGAGGATAGTATTGAATTTAATTTATAAGAAGACGCTGAAGGAATGTTAACGTTTAGGAGGCTTTAACTGTCCGGAAAGGCGAAGAGGTGCGCGGGAGATTCGAAATCTCGCCGAATCCGCGTAACGAGCGAGACCTCGACTTCAAGATTGGCATCCAATTCAAGGGAGAAGTTTGCGAGTTGGATGAGGAGAACACGTACACGATGCACTAGGAGGTGCATCTCCCTTTCCCTCCCCTCTGCCCACTTTCCACACTTCACTTTTTCCTTATGCCTGTTCTCGGCCTCGGCTGCCCGGTATTCATGTCTTTTTCATTCTCACCATGTTTTCTCATTCTTGGCCTAAACGTTGAATTTCCTGAATGTTTTCCAAGCTTTGCTAGCTGACCCTAGATCTCGAAATTCAGGACTGGATCGTTATTTGCTGTCTGTCTGCATTGCTTGTTGCTATTTTCCTTGTTGAGTTCTTGTTAGCCAATGCGACCGACAGTCTTCACTACATTCTCACCCTTTGGAATCATTGGTTATGATGATATAAATGATGAGGAATACATTCGGAACTTACAAATGGGAGGAGGTGATTGCGTTGGAGGGTTGGGAAAGGATTCCATTTTTTTCAGCCTTACGTCAAATGCTTTAACTAATTGTAAGATGAGGAGAAGTAATTTTTTTTCTCAATGGGATGGTGCCACAACAATATATATTTCAATAATATAAGTGCAAAAAACTAATCCTGGGAATGTGAATACCGTAACCAAAATAATTCAAAAATTGTTTTCCGCGCGGGGAGTTTCGTTAAAATCTTTCGATCTCGACGAGGTGAGCACGTGCTCTGAAATCGGGGTTCACTTGGCAATAAAGCTGTATGCGTTTTGTGATGCACCTTAAGGTGTTTCTGATTCGCGTTCCGCCTGCAAATTAGCGTGTGAGAGGCCGCATGTAATTTGCACAATCTCCGTAGTTCTTGTAACTTTGTGTTTTCTTAAGTGCTCATCTGATGAGCAGCGACGGAATCTCCAGATTGGACCATTGCTGATACCATGGGTCGGAAGAGAGGGAACTCCCTGCAAGGTATCACATTAATACCTTCATGCGTGCTAATTGCCGTGATCTTTAAGGTGGCGCAGTGAAGGAGCACAAGAATGGCGCGAAGCTGGAGGAAGAAGTTGCCGTTGGCTGCCCGATCCCGCTGGGTTGCGAGCTTGGTTATCATCTTTATTTATTGTCTTATTTTCCGTACATGCATTTTATTTGGTCATGGAGGAGCAATCCTGCATATTGCTTAAGAAAATTTTGTTTTCTTGGTATGAAGAACATCTCGCAACCATTTTCTAGGATTGCGTTGTGGATAATTTTGTGTGTATTGCTGAGACACCATTTGAAGCGTAATTTGTGATCATTCTGCACTTCACATGATTAAGAAATGATAGCTTGCTTTAATCGATTCGGAGAAGTATCATTTCGTCGATAATAAAAAAAATATGCTTTGCAGCTAGAGCTGTGAAACCGGGAGACGCCAGCGTGCAGATGGAGTGTGACAATGCTGGCTGCCCGTACAAGAACCAGCCGGTGCATCGCCACTGTCTGGACGAGCTGGAGCGGAAGCTTCTCCAGAGACTCGAGATCACCAGTCAGCATTCTCATATACGAATGAAGTTGCGATGTAATGATTATCTAATAGTGTAATTTATTGCTAAGTCTATAAGAAAAGCTCGAAATATGTCGCATTTCAAAATGAAAGCTGAAGGTTAGAAGTTGAATTGAGGGCCGAGTATCGAGTGGGCAGAGAAGCGTAGACGCGCCAATCTCTGGCGCTGGAAGGGATTTAGGATCCATCAGTGCCAGTGCCTCTGCGGGGTCAGATAGTTACAAATGCTTTTACTTGTTGAATATAAACGAAACAATTACATGGGAGTTCTTCAGAGTTTCACTCGGCCGCCCATGGATGAAGTGGAGAAGAAGCCGAAAGGGCAGAAGCCGACCAAAACATCCCTTCCGACAGTTCAGGTATACTCGGTTCTTTTATCTGGAACAAACATGTTAAATGTTATCGAGTTCAAGCTGTTATCTTTTACCGTCTGATACTCTTTTTTTTATTAGAATTTTTAATTTTAATTCAAATTTATTTAGTTTTGACTCCCGTCTTTTCTGCCGTATATCTGTTTTTTTTTTTGCTAGAGGGCGAGACATGTTCCTTGCTTTTAGACTTTCGTGGATAACCGTCAGACACAGACGAATCGTGCAATAGCTCTGTGGCAAAAGGAGCAGGCCGATGCTGTAGTTCCTGTGGAGTAAGCATTTTGTGACGATTGTGGACGCTGAGTTCTTATTACAGTTGGGGTAGTCACCAAAATTGATGCATAATAAATTAAAAGTCCTAGATACTTTTGATTTATTATGAAAAGATTTTCGAAATTTGTATTTATTTGTTTGATTTGCAGACGGGCTTATGAAGCACATCTCCCGTTCTTTGACGAGATGCCTTTTCTTCGGTTCCATCGCGATAGACTTGCAGCCCCTGTGGCAGACTTGCCCGTGGTTGGTGCAGTATTCCATCCTCCGCCCTCTTCCACTAACCGCCCCCTTCTATCTTATATCCCGAGAATTAAGCCCTTCTGATCAAATTTTCAACGACGACATCATTATCTGGGTTGCGTTTTTTTTTCTGTGTTTCTCGGTTGCCTTATTTTAACCACAATTTCAGCATATTGCGAGTTTGCTTCATTTCATGTAATTATTGAAGACGAGTTGTTCATCTCTCACTCCTTCATTCCCCTTAATCGTTGTATTCTACTTGTTCTCCTCTGACAATGTATATATTCTTTCATTAATCATATTTCCTCATTAGTGTCTGAAATTTTTTGAAACTTTGTTTAATGTTTCCTCTACCTTATTAAGGTCTTGTTCATCCGATGTACATTCCCGCCCCTTTAATTGCTATGTACATACTCCGGACATTTTCCATGACATTCTCAATCTGTAAATACTTCGTTTATTTCAATATAAATGATAAGAAAGCACTGTGCTTCAATTGGACAAGAAAGATGGCAGCATTGACGAACTGAGATTCACGCGGGATCCGCATTATGGCATGGCCAAGCACCATTTGCTAGCAGTGAATGAATTATCGGGTTTCAGTCATGGCTAAAGGGATGAGAAAAATTGGAGAAGGGGATCAGTACTCGTCGCACACGTTCTTGCAGGAAACATCACCATTCTGAATGCATGTCATTGGGAGAGAAGAAGGGGATAGAAAGAGAGAGAGACACGTTCTTGCAGGAAACATCACCATTCTGAATGCATGTCATTGGGAGAGAAGAAGGGGATAGAAAGAGAGAGAGAGGAGTAGACAGAAAGGGAAGAGATAGAGCGGGAATAGAACGGAAAAGGCTGAAGGAGGGAAGTAGAAAGAGCGAGAGAAAGGGAGAGAGAGAAGAGGGGAGTAGAGAAAGAATGACTTAGGAACCTTGCAAGAGCATTCTCTGCAGCTGCCCTCCAGCCACACTTCTCCATGCGGCCTTCTTCCTCCTTCGCACGCCTCATCATCAACGATTTCTACTTTCGCATCGACCAATGTTCGTCGTTTCCTGTCAATTGCACATGCATGTTGTTGTCACCTTTCATTTCATTGCTGAACTCTCTCTCCCTCCCTCTCTCTTTCTTCCCCATCTCTCTCCCTCTCCTTTTTCCCAATCTCTCTCTCTCACTCACTCTCTCTCTCTATCTCTCTCTCTCGCTCTCTCCCTCTCCCTTTCCCCAATCTCTCTCACTCTCACTCTCTCTCTCTCTCTCTCTCTCTATCTCACTCTCTCTCGCTCTGCCTCGTTCGCTCGCTCTCTCTCTCTCACTCTCTCACTCTCTCTCTCTCTCTCTCTCTCTCTCTCGCTCTGCCTCGTTCGCTCTCTCTCTCTCTCTCTCTCTCTCTCTCTCTCTCTCTCCCTCTTTCTAACCTATAGGGTGATTCAGTTGTGGGCGCCGAAGCGCACTCGATGTCATCACCGCAAGAATTCCTATGGAGGGAGCAAGGAGAGTACAGAGACGGAGAGGCACCCGGGTACATGAAGACGTTGGACTGGAACAAGGGATCGCCTAGTCTAGAGGCAAGACGGGAGAGAAAGAGAGAGGGAGGGAGAGAACGAGAGAGAGAGAGAGAGAGAGAGAGAGAGATATCCAGGCACCTGAACACGATCAATGGCATCTCCGTTGTCGCAGAGAAGCCGAGCCAGCGAAGCTTTCTTTATCTCGGCTAGCTGAGCCGGAGTGAAGACTCCTTCATTCTCGTACCTCGAAGAGAGGGCATGGAAAGAGAGAGAGCGAGAGAAAGACAGAGAGCGAGAGAGAGAGACAGAGAGAGCGAGAGAGAGAGAGAGAGCGAAAGAGAGACAGAGAGAGTAAACAGTAGATGAAACCAGAATCGGTCGCCGTCTCTGAGTCGTCGGAACTGCTCTCCGATGAGGCACGCGAAGAGGGGGCCGACTAGTGCCAGCGGCAGATGCATCTCAGTGATGCCCCCCACCCACACATCCATGTTCCCTGCATCAGGCAACATTTTTATTTCAGTTGTTTCCAATTTAAAAGTGTAACCAGGATGTCCATAGAGCTTCTTCAACTTGGCGACAACCCCCTTATCGGTGACCAAGTCATGGATATCTTCCCAGGTGGTCGGCACGGTCAGATTACATCAACGGCGGTACTTTGTGTAGCTGAAGAGTGAGATAGAGAAGGATTACTGTAGAGAGGTCACGCATACCCGGGAAGTCCATGATCACGGGCACGTTGAATATTCATCACGGCGAGATCTAGTGCCACCTGCAAAGATGTGAGAGGAGAGGACAATCGAGAGAAAGTCTATAAGAAAAGCTCGAAATATGTCGCATTTCAAAATGAAAGCTGAAGGTTAGAAGTTGAATTGAGGGCCGAGTATCGAGTGGGCAGAGAAGCGTAGACGCGCCAATCTCTGGCGCTGGAAGGGATTTAGGATCCATCAGTGCCAGTGCCTCTGCGGGGTCAGATAGTTACAAATGCTTTTACTTGTTGAATATAAACGAAACAATTACATGGGAGTTCTTCAGAGTTTCACTCGGCCGCCCATGGATGAAGTGGAGAAGAAGCCGAAAGGGCAGAAGCCGACCAAAACATCCCTTCCGACAGTTCAGGTATACTCGGTTCTTTTATCTGGAACAAACATGTTAAATGTTATCGAGTTCAAGCTGTTATCTTTTACCGTCTGATACTCTTTTTTTTATTAGAATTTTTAATTTTAATTCAAATTTATTTAGTTTTGACTCCCGTCTTTTCTGCCGTATATCTGTTTTTTTTTTTGCTAGAGGGCGAGACATGTTCCTTGCTTTTAGACTTTCGTGGATAACCGTCAGACACAGACGAATCGTGCAATAGCTCTGTGGCAAAAGGAGCAGGCCGATGCTGTAGTTCCTGTGGAGTAAGCATTTTGTGACGATTGTGGACGCTGAGTTCTTATTACAGTTGGGGTAGTCACCAAAATTGATGCATAATAAATTAAAAGTCCTAGATACTTTTGATTTATTATGAAAAGATTTTCGAAATTTGTATTTATTTGTTTGATTTGCAGACGGGCTTATGAAGCACATCTCCCGTTCTTTGACGAGATGCCTTTTCTTCGGTTCCATCGCGATAGACTTGCAGCCCCTGTGGCAGACTTGCCCGTGGTTGGTGCAGTATTCCATCCTCCGCCCTCTTCCACTAACCGCCCCCTTCTATCTTATATCCCGAGAATTAAGCCCTTCTGATCAAATTTTCAACGACGACATCATTATCTGGGTTGCGTTTTTTTTCTGTGTTTCTCGGTTGCCTTATTTTAACCACAATTTCAGCATATTGCGAGTTTGCTTCATTTCATGTAATTATTGAAGACGAGTTGTTCATCTCTCACTCCTTCATTCCCCTTAATCGTTGTATTCTACTTGTTCTCCTCTGACAATGTATATATTCTTTCATTAATCATATTTCCTCATTAGTGTCTGAAATTTTTTGAAACTTTGTTTAATGTTTCCTCTACCTTATTAAGGTCTTGTTCATCCGATGTACATTCCCGCCCCTTTAATTGCTATGTACATACTCCGGACATTTTCCATGACATTCTCAATCTGTAAATACTTCGTTTATTTCAATATAAATGATAAGAAAGCACTGTGCTTCAATTGGACAAGAAAGATGGCAGCATTGACGAACTGAGATTCACGCGGGATCCGCATTATGGCATGGCCAAGCACCATTTGCTAGCAGTGAATGAATTATCGGGTTTCAGTCATGGCTAAAGGGATGAGAAAAATTGGAGAAGGGGATCAGTACTCGTCGCACACGTTCTTGCAGGAAACATCACCATTCTGAATGCATGTCATTGGGAGAGAAGAAGGGGATAGAAAGAGAGAGAGACACGTTCTTGCAGGAAACATCACCATTCTGAATGCATGTCATTGGGAGAGAAGAAGGGGATAGAAAGAGAGAGAGAGGAGTAGACAGAAAGGGAAGAGATAGAGCGGGAATAGAACGGAAAAGGCTGATAGAGGGAAGTAGAAAGAGCGAGAGAAAGGGAGAGAGAGAAGAGGGGAGTAGAGAAAGAATGACTTAGGAACCTTGCAAGAGCATTCTCTGCAGCTGCCCTCCAGCCACACTTCTCCATGCGGCCTTCTTCCTCCTTCGCACGCCTCATCATCAACGATTTCTACTTTCGCATCGACCAATGTTCGTCGTTTCCTGTCAATTGCACATGCATGTTGTTGTCACCTTTCATTTCATTGCTGAACTCTCTCTCCCTCCCTCTCTCTTTCTTCCCCATCTCTCTCCCTCTCCTTTTTCCCAATCTCTCTCTCTCACTCACTCTCTCTCTCTATCTCTCTCTCTCGCTCTCTCCCTCTCCCTTTCCCCAATCTCTCTCACTCTCACTCTCTCTCTCTCTCTCTCTCTCTCTATCTCACTCTCTCTCGCTCTGCCTCGTTCGCTCGCTCTCTCTCTCTCACTCTCTCACTCTCTCTCTCTCTCTCTCTCTCGCTCTGCCTCGTTCGCTCTCTCTCTCTCTCTCTCTCTCTCTCTCTCTCTCTCCCTCTTTCTAACCTATAGGGTGATTCAGTTGTGGGCGCCGAAGCGCACTCGATGTCATCACCGCAAGAATTCCTATGGAGGGAGCAAGGAGAGTACAGAGACGGAGAGGCACCCGGGTACATGAAGACGTTGGACTGGAACAAGGGATCGCCTAGTCTAGAGGCAAGACGGGAGAGAAAGAGAGAGGGAGGGAGAGAACGAGAGAGAGAGAGAGAGAGAGAGAGAGAGATATCCAGGCACCTGAACACGATCAATGGCATCTCCGTTGTCGCAGAGAAGCCGAGCCAGCGAAGCTTTCTTTATCTCGGCTAGCTGAGCCGGAGTGAAGACTCCTTCATTCTCGTACCTCGAAGAGAGGGCATGGAAAGAGAGAGAGCGAGAGAAAGACAGAGAGCGAGAGAGAGAGACAGAGAGAGCGAGAGAGAGAGAGAGAGCGAAAGAGAGACAGAGAGAGTAAACAGTAGATGAAACCAGAATCGGTCGCCGTCTCTGAGTCGTCGGAACTGCTCTCCGATGAGGCACGCGAAGAGGGGGCCGACTAGTGCCAGCGGCAGATGCATCTCAGTGATGCCCCCCCCACACATCCATGTTCCCTGCATCAGGCAACATTTTTATTTCAGTTGTTTCCAATTTAAAAGTGTAACCAGGATGTCCATAGAGCTTCTTCAACTTGGCGACAACCCCCTTATCGGTGACCAAGTCATGGATATCTTCCCAGGTGGTCGGCACGGTCAGATTACATCAACGGCGGTACTTTGTGTAGCTGAAGAGTGAGATAGAGAAGGATTACTGTAGAGAGGTCACGCATACCCGGGAAGTCCATGATCACGGGCACGTTGAATATTCATCACGGCGAGATCTAGTGCCACCTGCAAAGATGTGAGAGGAGAGGACAATCGAGAGAGAAAGAGAGAAAGAAAGGGATAAGAGGAGAGAGATTGGTTCATTTATAGTGATAGCCGAATAAATGGGAATGAGATCTGGGGAAACAAGATAGAACCTCGTGGTTCCGATTGAATAGCATTTCGGTGAGCTCATCGTTGAGAAGCTGAGTGGGCATCGGAGTCTGCAGTGGAAGTCATGAGGAAGGGAATGAAAAGAAAGAGAAGAAGAACAAAACCTTGAGAGGAGAAGCGAATAGACCGCGCAGAAGGGGGTCGATTCCGCCATCCTTGACGAGTCGCTCAGGGGCGAAGAGGGCCTAGCAGGGGAGGGGGTTAAGGAGGAAAAGAGGGCTTGGCAGGGGGGGGGTCAAGGAGGGACCACGGAAGAGAAGGACTTGAGCAGATTCATACCTGATGGAGAAGAATGTCTCCCTCGGGAATGGAAGAAAAATCAGGGCCAAGTCGGCGGAGAACAGGATTGATGAGAGTGTGGCCGAAGCGGAAGGCAGCCGTTGCGAAGACATTCGAGATCGTCGCATCCACCGCGGGCTGGTAGCCGGGGTACTCTCCGAGGTACTTCCACAAGGCATCCTCAATACACACTCTTCATTCCATCAACCACTCAAGAAGCTAACCCCTCCAAGCACGATCGGCAGCCAGTCCGTGTATGTAATCTTTTGGCACCCACGATCTTTCGAGACTCCTGTCAAAGAACTGTTAAGAAGGATGCCGAGAAAGAGAGAGAGAGAGAGACAAACCTGGAAGATGCGTTCTCCGTTGCATGGATGGCGTGGGTTGTGTTTGTGCTTCCGTAGCGCAGTTGGCAGCGCGTCAATCGCATAATCTGAAAGTCGTGAGTTCGGGCCTCACCGGGAGCAGCTTTTTATGCCCCCATAGCTCAGTGGTATAGAGTCTACGACTCTAGAGCTAGACGTCGCGGGATCGAATCCGCTGGGAAGCAAACTTTTCGGCAGCCCCGCCAGTGATTCCCTAACATTATAAGTGTTGAGAGCCGAGTGCCTGGGCGGTTCGATTGTGTTCTCTGAGGAAGAGAGTGTGCATGGCAGTGAGGGCGAGCTGAAAGAGATCATCATGACTCCTTCACTTCCTCCCAATCATTTCCCTTGCCTGTTCATTTGCTCGGAGGTCACCAGCGAGGAAACAACGAACGGGGTTCGGCTGAGAGAAGTTGCGACGGCAATCCATCGGAGAATCTTTCTCGAAGGGCAGGAATGGCTTACCCGTCGAGGAGACAATATCATATCTGGAGCAATGAGTGAGAGAGTGAGATTAAATAAGAGAAGGAGATAGATAGAGGAACAGAGAGGGAGGAATAGAGAAAGGATAAAGAGAACCGATAATAGCTAAACCTAAGGAATCCGTTATCAGCGAAGAAGTCCCTCAAGTCGATTGCCTGTATTTCAGTGCTGCCATAAAGGAACGAACCATCGAGATATGATGTCAACTAAAAGGTCATAAATAGTTTTGTATTAAGTTTCACGCTTTGTCAAGTCGTGTTGTCAAAAGGAAGAGAATGGTGTGCAGATAAGAATAAAAAGAATAAAGATGCCAGATTCATCTGCTCGCGATGAGAAACTCTCTGGAAGAGAAGAGAAGTCTCGCCAGATCCGCAGATCGCTCCACTCCTCTCGAATTCAATGCAAGGCCACTTTCGATGATGCCAACTGGTAAAGGGAGAAAGAGAACTCTTCTGCCAGAATGAATGCTTCTCCTACTTTCCACTCTTCAACTTCGGGTCGCCAGGGGCAGGCGGATGTTGAAGCAGGGCTCGACATTCTCACACGTACGATTGCACAGAGCACCCGAGGTGTAGGCATTCCGAGACACTGGGGTAGCCGTGTGGGTCAGGTCGTGGTCTGAGAAGAGAGAGAAAGAGAGAGAGAAAAAGAGAGAGAGAGAGAAAGAGAGAGAGAGAGAAAAAGAGAGAGAGAGAGAGAGAGGGGGGGGGAAGAGAGAGAGAGGGAGAGAGACAGAGGAGAGGATACGGTGGACTAAACGACAAGTTGTCCCCATTGCATGACAAAGGAGGAGAGATGCGTGTGCGGAGTGATTTGGCGAGTGGACACCAATTGCCTCGATACCTGGAGCGCTCATTTTCACCACTGTCCTCACCTTCTCTGCCCTACTCTCTCCATTTCATTACTCTCTTAATTCTCTTTCTCTCTCACTCTCTCTCTCTCTCTCTCTCTCTCTTTCCCCTCTTGCCTCTATCTCAATTAACTTCTCTGGCATTCGGTTTCGGGAATACATAGTAGAGTCGCTGTTCATCCCATCCGACTAGAGTGTTGAATCCGTTCTCGTAGATGGGAGGAAGGAGTCGCCGGAGTGGCCACTGGGAGACTCCCCTCAGGGGATCCGCGAAGTTGCTGCATTGTCCGTCGTAGGAACTGAGGAAGTCGTACTCTCTCTCCTCATTTCTTGCTTCTCTACAGTGACCATTTCGATTACCGATATTTGGAATGGAAGCATTTGTCTGCGCAGGAAGTGTCTCGGAACTGGCCGGGCTGGCAGCCAGCCAATTCCATCAATGTCGCGACGTGAGAAACAGCCAAGACTGACTCGTACGACACATTCCCTGTCCACGCCAAGACTCCCGTCAGGTTCAGTCCTGCAATCATCTGAAATTATCGAGACGGAGATAGGAGAGCGAGAGAGAGAGCGAGAGAGAGAGAAAAGAGAGAGCGAGAGAGAGCGTGTGTTCGGTTGATCGTTCTGAACATGTGCCTGAACGAGTCGAACAATCTCTTCGTAGATCTCGCGAGCGCGACTCAACTCGACTGCCTGAAGGAGAGGATGGAAATGGAAGTGGTGGAAGAGTTGCAAGTGACCTGTGATGGGATGGCGAATCGGAAGAGTCTCCTCAGGTCGGAGACACTGCGAACTCCCTCCTGAGTCAGCTGCACGCGCGTGCTCTCAATGGCACTGAGAGGCGATCAGGGAACACGCGAAAGGAATCCTACCGATTGACATTCTCCATCGCCTGCTCGACGATGCCCTTCAGGGTCTCATCCGTCAGCTCACTTTCGAACTGAGGAGGCGCATGCACCGACAGACGTCATCGCCCCTACCGGGTTGCCTGAAGGGAGATGTAGGTAGCGAGAGAGATGGATAGAGAGGAGACACAGAGAGAGAGAGAGAGAGAGAATGGATATGTCGGTAGGGAGAGACATGGATAGAGAGGAGACGCAGAGAAAAAGGGAGAGAAAGATTGGAATGGTAGGGAGGCGGCCATGCCTGCCTTGCAAGAGTAGACGCCATCATCCTTGCGCGTCACTCCAGAAATGCTGAGTTTGGTGCCGTCAACGGAGACCTGAACAAGAAGAAAAGAGAAGATAGGAAGAAGGGGAAGCAAGTCCACTATATTTCTTTATCTGTACTGCTTGTATTATTCATAGAAGAGAGAGAGAGAGAGAGAGAGGCGCGACATTTGGCAGGGTGTGTCAGATGAAAGAGGAGGCTGTGCCGTCAAGAGCAGATGGCGGGCGACCGCGCCACCCTCCTCTCCTATCCTTCTTCCTCGTGCAGGCATATGTACGTTCTTACTTGATCCGCCATTCCTTACCACTGAACCCGAACCATTCCTATATCTACTGCTTGACTTTTCATATTTAATCGTTGTCTAGCAGTCTGTGTGGAACCCCGGCACATTCTGGTTCACGGCCGTGCGACTACGGCAACCATCAGAGAGGGAGAGAGAGAGAGAGAGAGAGAGAGAGAGAGAGAGGAGGATGGGGCAGATATAGGCGCGCTCCATCGTTTTCGAATAACACTTCACGAACTTATCTAAATAATCGTTCGAGCATCTCTCCATCTTCAAAATCTCTAACTCCTTTCTATGCCTACCTGATCAGTCTCTCTCACCCCTGCTTGGTAGATGCAATACCCACGCTCCCAGACAAAAACACAAAAGAGACGTTGCCGACCATCTCCAAACAAAGAAAGAGAGGCAAGAGAGTTGAATGAGCAACCATGACATCTGTCCGCCTGGCCGCTGCTTCTATTTAACGACACTCTTCCCTATCTCAGCTCGCACGAGACATGGCAGATGCGCTCCGCTTTCTCATCTTTATTCTCTCCCATCGCAGGAATGCGAGGGACCGACTCATCTTTAGGATGCTATCACTCACTATCTTCTCAAACATTATAAAAAAAAAGAATTAGCTACATACGCTGTTGCATTTCCCGAGTGTCATCTTTCAAAGCTATGTACACCGGGGAGCATAGACTGCTTCCGCTTCTCATTCAATCAAACATCAGACGAGGCAGAGAAGTCAGCGAATCACGAGAGATGTGAGAGAGGCTAAAGAGAAAGAGGAGAGAAATTACAGTCATATCATAAGAGTCATCTTACTGATTGTGGCGAAGTTCGAGGGCTTGAAGGAAGGAAGAGTGGCCGGCGAGAGAGCCGAGAGAGACAAGGCGATTGTGAGAGAGTGACAGACGCCGAAGGCTAGGAAAACGATCCAGAAAATTCTGTAACTAGTTACTTTAGAATGCTGTCATTTTATTTTTCTTGATTAATTTACCAGCATTAAAAATAATTTGCATGTTACGAAACTTGAAAAGACATGCAATCATTAATTTAAGCGAAAATGAGTAAAATAGGTGCGGGTTGCCACTGACTTCTGGAATAGAGCGAACGCGGTTGTGACTAAGAATGAGAGTGTTGAGATGGCGAAGCGGACGAAGTCCTTCCAAGCTCCCGATATCATTTCCTTTCAGGTCAAGCACCTCAACTTTTCCATTTACGGAGACAAGAGATGAAAGGAAAACATTAAGGTAGAAAGGGACATTCGTATGTACGAGAGAGAAGGCAGATCGACAGAGAGAGAGAGAGAGAGAGAGAGAGAGAGAGAGAATGTTCAGAATGACCACAAACCTGAGTGTCCTCTGGCAAGTCGACAGGTACAGCTGAGAGTTTCTCCTTCCCCTCACAGCGGATGATTCCACCTGCAGAGCATTGGCAGAGAGAAGGGCATGAAGAGGATTGGCAGAGTGCCAAGAGAGAAGCGAAGACGGCCAGAGGGAGAGGCACTGCTCTCTTCATCTTCCGGAGAGGGCCAGTTTGAGGCAGTCTCAACTCATCTTCATCAACCTTTTATATATGAACAGAAGGCAACAATTCGGGACGCTAGTTCCTTACTAAATATGGTCACAGAATAGAATAATCGAGAGCGGAGAGAGAGAGAGAGAAGTCGGAGAGACAACAAAGAGATTCAGAGAGAGAGAGAGAGAGAGAGAGAGAGAGAAGAAAGAGAGAGAGAGAGAAAGAGAAGAGAGAGAGAGAGAGAGAGAGAGAGAGAGAAACCGAGAGAGAGAAGTCAGAGAGACAGCAAAGAGAGATAGAGAGAGACTGAGAGTGGAAAGTAGGGGAATGAAATTGGAGGGAGGGAAGAACGAGCAAAGGATTGAAGAGTAAAAAGGCAAAGGAAGAGTGAATGGCAGATTGAATGCCTTCCCTGCAACAATTCGCTTACTCCCGTGCAAGGCGGAGGGATGTCTCCGACGGCCTTCTCAACTACTATTCAGACTCATTGGGAACATTCAATATTTATATTCGTCCAGTTTTCTCGTACAGTAGCATGAAAACGTTAACATGTCATGAATTAAATCTTTATAAGTATTCAGCTCAAGTTCGGATGCTTTGTACGTGTCTCACATAGAAGTCCCTAAATATTGCGGAATAATTTTTTTTTAATAGCCGAAAAAAGAAAAGCGCGAAAAAATTATGGTTAGGGGGGGTTGACAATGAAATACATACTTCATCACACGGGATGACAACTATTCACATTGATTTGATTGCGTTTGAATTGAACTGCTACAATTTTGAAAATGAGAAAGAGTGAGAAAGAGAGCCAGAAAGTTATCACCACGAGTTACGTTAGGAGAAGTTTTCGCGATCTAGTCTTTTAAAATGGCTTACAGGTGAGAAGACTTATGGAGGAAATAGGCTGCAAAAGTTTAAAAAAAAGTGAATGGTGCGAGCATGGAAATTGAGCTATGTAGCTACATAGTAGTTAGAGAAAGAAAGAGCGCTGGCGGAAAAGAAAGAACAAGAAGGAAAGAGTGAGAGGAGAAAAGAGGGTGATAGAACGATGGAGAGGGAGAGAGAGAGTAAGAGAGAGCTAGAAAGGTAGAGGAAGAAATAGCGAAAGAGAGAGAGAGCGAGAGAGAGTGAGAGAGGAGAGGAGAGTGCAATGCTGCGCGTTCGGTCAGTCTCTATCATCAATCAACAAATCAACTTATCGCGTCTTCTATCAATCGTCTCCGGTTGCTTTCCTCGAGATCGCAGCTGTACGAAGAAATGCAAAGAGCTGAATGGTATAGAGAGAGGGTGATAACGACACAGAGAGAGAGAGAGAGAGAGAGAGAGAGAGAGAGAGAGAAAAGGGGGAGGTCAAGGAAGTGTCGGGCGTGGACATTGAAACGAAAGAAAAACTAAATTCGGCAACCTTTATCCATGTATGCATTCTGTAGTTACTTATTTTGCACAAGGTTAATATCCTTATTAATGAATGTATAACAGCTAAATTACGAATATGGGAAATATATGAGATGAATCTATACATGATATGTACATATATGAGCTTCTTGCCATGCAGGAAGCAATATTAACAACAAAAATTCCAGTAATTATCACACATAAATTGATAACTCTGTAATTGTCAACACGAAGCAAATATAGATGTGATGGAGAAAAGCCTAGAGAAGAGAAGGCTTCCTCTTTCTGTCTAAACTCGGCAGAGGCAGTAGTATAAGAAAGCGAAAGAGGGCCTTCCGATTGCTGTAACCTGCACTCCGAAACACTTCTTTCCATCCTCCTTGTCAGCTTCGCTCTCTCTCTCTCTCTCTCTCTCTCTATCTCTATCTCTCTCTCTACTCATTCCCTCCTTTTCCACCTCTCTCCCTCAATATTCTTTGTCTCTCTCTCTCCTTCCTGGCTACCTTACTTTATGCATCATCTTCTTCTCATAATGGCGCTCACCTGCTCGTCCCTTTTTGTCCTCTGCCAGATCTGCTTCAAGTAGTCTAGCAAAGTCGATAAAGAATGGTGAAAGAGAGGTAGAGAAAAAAGAAAAAGAGAAAAGAGAAAGAGAGAGAGAGAAAGAAATAAAGAGAAAAAGACAAAAAGAGAAAAGAGAAAGAGAGAATAAGAGAAAAGAGAGAAAGGAGAAAGATAGAAAGAGTGAAATGAGAGAAAGAAAGGGGAGAGAGGTGATAACTAGAGAGAGGGAGAGAGGAAGAGAGTGAGAGAGAAAGAAAGAGAGAGCGACATAGAGAGAGAGAGAGAGAGAGAGAGAGAGAGAGAGAGAGAGAGCATCAGCTAGCCAGGACAAAAGCTGAGTGATTCATTTCGTTTCTTGAAGGGATCTGGATATAATCATCTAATAATTATGTATATTACTTGAGGCATGAGCTGAACAACGTTCCGTTCATTGAAATGTACGTACTTGTTTCCATTATGTATATATGTATTTGTGTATGTATATATGTACATACATGTACATACATACAGTACCGTCTAACATTGTTGGGTTCGCGATTAATAGGATTAATCCGAATAATAGGATTAATTAAATTAATTTAAATAATTCAAACTCAAATTGTGGAGCGGGGACGCATGCTCATGTGGTTTTCTTTGCAGGGAAGGTGATTTTGCGATACGGAATAAGTATTTATCAAGTTAAATTGCGAGAATATCATAACGTGACATAAATCCGGAAGGGTGGCTTTTTCCCGGTCTTTAGCACAATGCGCTGCCGAGCCATGCCAGTCGCATGCTCGAAAAAATAGAATATTGTTATTTGTGATTATTCCGCTATAATTTTGCTTTCATTGTGTTTGTGGGACGATTTCATAATTAATAATAGCTTACGATTTACTTTTACACTACTTTTAAAGCTTAAATTTTGAAAAATCATATTTTCATGCCAAACTGCTGCTAAACAGCGGGAAAAAGCCACCCTTCCAGATTTATGTCACATTATGAAATTTTCGCAATTTAACTTGATGAATACTTATTCCGTATCGCAAAATCACCTTCCCTGCTAAGAAAACCACATGAGAATTTGTCCCCGCTCCACAATTTGAGTTTGAATTATTTAAATTAATTTAATTAATCCTATTAATCGCGGACCCAAGAATGTTGGACGGTACTGTATGTACATACATATACAGTTCCGTTTAAAAAGAAATCACAGCGTGTATTCTGAGGCTCGTTTACATGCAATTTTTTTTGTTTCCGATATCTATTCATTTTTTCCAGCAACACATCTATACTATGTATTATTCGCGAAGACGTTTATGTATGAAAATAAAGAGTATCTTGTTGGACACAGCAAGATTTCTGCTGCATGGCTGCCTTCTTTCTCGATCAGAACACGGCTCAGACGCGCTATGCTCGGCTCAGATTCATGTTGAAAATGAGCTGGCACTGGCTCCATAAAAGGCGAGAAAGGAATACAAGTTGAATTTGAAGTTGTCATGCTTTAAAACAAACATTGTACAAAGAAACTATTTATCATGCTGCTCAAAACGAATCAAGCAGATGAATAGGAAAACAAATCACAGAATTGGAACGAAGCTGAGAAAGCAAATTGAGGAGCATGATTATGCTACCCGTTTTGTTAAGATTGGAGAGTGAATTGGCAATTTGTTCACTTCTAAGCTAAATTCTTGTGATAGGATCAGAACTTCTTACAGGTAAAACGCTACGATTAATTCACTTCGGTTATTGCTGTACTCACATAAGGAGAAACAGCTAGCAAAAAAGGAATAACCTACACACATCAGTTATTTTAAAACAATTTGATATTTATGTGCTTCAGGTGAGCTGTTATATATAGATTACGAATGAAATCGATAGTGGGATTCTTTAAAATTAAAGCAAATAGCAGCAATTTTTCGGTTTTTCTTCTTCGGGAAGAGCGAGGCCGGCAACCAGGAGGAGAGCATCGTCGAAGACCTTCAAGAGAACTGGTCAGATTTACTCCCTGCACTTTCGAAAGGCTCCCCTTTTCAGCTTGACTTTCCCGTAATAAGACAAACTTGTGATGCAACCTGCTTGAGGCCGTGATGTGTAAGAGAAGAACAAGGAATGAACTTGACTGCGCCCATCTCAAAGATATCTTCTTAATTATATATGTAAGTTGCTTATTTATAATAACTATTTTATGTAGAAGGGTACTCTTTTAGATGAAGAGCCTCCAATCAGAATCAAGATGTCTGAGATGAATTACAGGAGACCGGAACAAGAAAGAGTTTGAAGAAAGAGAAAACGAGTCAGTGGGAGAGAGAAAGAGAGAGAGAGAGAGAGAATGGATGAGAAAGAAAGAGAAGGAAAGAAAACAAAAGAGAAAACAAGAAAGAGTATTTAAAGAAGAGTGGGACTCGAAAGCTAAAATGACCAGAAGTTTAGCTCATTTAGTTCAGCGCCTCGCAAGGGAATGGGGCAAGCAAATTAGAACCAATCATGTGGAGACAACGAGATTAGAGAAGAAGAAAGAGATGAACTGAAGAAAACGACGAATTGACCTTCAAGGCTGCTCGATGGGCCTCTTCAAGAGACACCTTGGAGTGGTCGGCTGCCTTCTCAGTCAGGTCCTGCTTCGTCCCCACGAGAATCACTGGTACCTTCAATCTCCCTCCTTCTTCAGTACAAGATAGCAAAGACAAACCTGGTCGCCCGCAAAGTTGCGGATCTCAGGCATCCAGAGGAGATGGCAATTGTCGAGGGACTTGGGATCGACCAGGGAGAAGCACAAGAGAAAGACATCCGAGTGGGGGTAGGATAGGCAGCGGAGATGAGCGTAGTTCTCCTGAATTACAATTCTCCTGATTTCCAGCACCCAATAATCTAGGAATTTCCATTTCATTCTTATTCTATTTCGTCATAATTTTGGTCCCTTTTACTTTCACGCATTTCCAGCCATCATATCACTTTTCACATTCATGTTGATTCCCGAAAATAAAAAAAAGAGTGAAACAGGCATATGTATATAGATAGAGAGAGATTTGAGAGAGAGAGAGAGAGAGAGAGAGAGCCCGTCTAAGATTTCGAGCATGGCTGTATTAGGAGCAAATTTTTTTCCAATTTCCTTTGATGTTCGCCATGTTGATGGAACATTTTATGTGGGAAAAATGCTTGAAGCGGTAAGTATTATGAAAGATATTCATTTGGGAGAGCCAGCAAGAAAAGCTGAAAATTCGAACAGAATTATGAAAATATCATGTCGAAATTACACATAAGGGCAAAAGAACTAAATTATGAAAGGGAGAGCGAATGTACATACATAAGTGAGGGACTGAAAACAACTCAAGAGATTGCAAGAGGGATGAACAAGCGAGAGAGAAAAGAAGGGAAAAGAGTGGCCAAAAAAGAGAAAGGGAGGGAGACTGGGAGATTCGGGAGAGAGAGAGTGAGAGAGAGAGAGAAAGAGAGCGAGAGAGAGAGAGCGAGAGAGAGCGAGAGAGAGAGAGAGAAAGAGAGCGAGAGATAGAGAGAGAGATCCACCTGCCTGCCCTGCAGTATCGAACAGATTGAGTGTGTAGTGCCGTTGCTCGATGGTGAGATTGACAGCCCAATTGTCGAAGACTGTTGTGGAATAGTCTCCCATGAACTTCTTCTGCGTGTACGCGTATAGCATGCTCAACAGGGAACGATTTGCGTTGCTCCCGCAGAATGAACCATTAATTCAAACCCCAACAAACTAAGACAGACGAAACTACCCCTTAGCTATCATTTGCAAGGTATTATAAATCTATTTAGCAAAACATAAATTTAAATACATGCATCAAATTAAGAAATGCTCAATATCAATAGAATAAAAATGATGAGAGATGAGCAAAAAAGAGACCTGCTCTTGCCAATGTAGGAGTCGCCAACAACGACAAGCTTGATCTTCCGGTCCATGGCCCGGGGGACTCGAAGACTCACCGGGCCTCAGGGCAGGAAACTGCTTCTTCCCTTCTATAGCCTCTCTCTTTCTTTGACGAGGACGGAAATAGCATACGATCAGATGGGCAAGGATGGTGAAAGCGAGGGAAGAAGGGAGAGGGGACAGAACGAGAGACAGATCGACATAGAGAGGGAGGCAGAGAAGGAAAGAGATAGAGGGAGAGAGAGAGGGAGTGAGAGAGAGAGAGGGTAAGCACCGCTCTTCTATTCACGTCAGACATACACTATCGACAAACAGTCGCTCTCTGAGATGGTGCACAGATCGGCGAGAAATAAGGAAGCCATGAAGACTTGGAAACGAGAGGGTGGGAAGAAGAGAGACAGAGAGACAGAGAGACAGAGAGAGAGTGAGAGAGAGTGATAGGGAGAGACCGAGAGAAAGAAAGCGAGCGAGTGAAGAAAAGACAGGCATGGGGGGAGGCGAGAAGGCTGACCATTCCCTAGTGAGCAATGTGAGGAAAGTGGGAAAAGTCATGAAGGGCGCATAAGCGATCAGATGCTATTGCTTGAGAATATGGAAAGAAAAGAATAAGCCTTGGAAGAGGGGGCCAGAGAGAGAGAGAGAGAGAGAGAGAGAGAGAGAGAGTGAGAGTGAGAGGAAGAGGTTGCTAAAGAGAACTAAAAAGAAAGTGGAATAGTAAGTGATAGTGAAGGCGAAGGAGATACATAGATAGAGAGAGAGAGAAAGAGAGAAAAGAGTGAATGGTGAGGTGAAAGCTAAATAAAAAGGAATAACGAATGGGAAGATCAGGGAAGAACGCTAGCCGACTAGCCGATATTGGACGGAATCATCTGAATGCACTTGATGTACATCATAGAATTACTCCCCTTAATTGCATGGAGAGAGAGAGAGAAAGAGAGAGAGAATGAGGTGAAAGATAAGAGGGAGAGAAAGAGAGCGATGGAAATGAAGAAAATGTTGGGCGAAGCAGAACAGGCTGGGTCCCTGTTGGATGAGCACTCCTCTACAAGCAAGTCACTCGTCGGAGAGAGTGGATAATTGGAGAGGTAGGAGAGAGAAAAAGAGAGCAATAGAGAGAGAGGGAAAGAAGAGAGGGAATCGTGAATGAATGAAGAAGGAAGAAGCTTCCCACATGCTTTGCCCTCATCTCACATCCTGCAAACTATCTCTGAGAAACGGCACTCGAACACTCTGTTTATTTACAAAAGAATGGAGAGTGACGAATGCAGAAAAGGGAGAGAGACAGAGAAGAGTGCAATTCTAGTGGCTAAAAGCTGCACTCTCCTGTTATCTTGAAGGTATTCTGGCAGAGTGGGTGTCTCTTATCTCAAGAGAACAGCAGAGAGCTAGTGTGAATTTGAATGCAAAATGGGACGGTCATGAACAGGCAGAGAGAGATGGAGAGCAAGAGGAGATTTGCAAAGAGAACACGTAAAAGCAGAGAGTAATGATATTCGAAAAGTTTCACTGAAGGCGTCATTCAACAAGCTTACTTAGCTGCAGTGTGAACAACTAATCTGTATTCAATTAAATAATTAAAAACGAAAGCCCTTTTGAATGGATTTTAATAATATAGGATAAAAACGGTTTTAAAGAAATCGGGTATTGTGGCAGCCTTGGTTTGAGTGGAGGGGTTCTTGAAGAAGAAGAAGAAAGAGAAGAAGAAGAAGAAGAAGAAGTGGAAAGGGGAGGAAGACGAATCCTCCCTGCGCTAATGTAGCCAGTCCACTACGCACTCCTACCACAACGATAAGTTAATATGTTTGTTCGGCTGATCGTGAGTGGTTGTGGTAGAGGAAGAGGGCAGGAAGGAGAGATACTGAAATGATAAAAGAGACGGCGGTTCAGAAGAGAGATAAAGAGACAGAGAAAGAACTTGAGAAAGAAAGAAGAGAGAGGTCGGAAGAGGAACACAATTGGTGATGAACAATCTGTGAATGAAATGAGAGTCTATAATGTTAACAAAAACAGTATTTTATTGTACGCGCAATCTTCAGTAACTGAGAGACTAGAGATTCCGAAAGTGGGAAGAGATACCATCAAGAAATGTGTAAATCACGTATACAGACCCAGTCGGGTATAATCCTTTACTGGCTCTCGCATTCTCTCTGCACTTTCTCTCAACGTATCCCCATTTCATATACTCTCTTTCTCTAATGCTCTTTCTCTTTTTCTTTTATTTCTCATCTCTTTCTGTTCTATTTCTCTTTTTTTGTTATCTCTCTTTCTCTCTCCCTCTCTCTTTCTTCTCTCTCTCTCTCTCTCTCTCTCTCATTTCTCACTCTTCGTTCACAATGAGGGAATGTTGAGAAGAAAAATAGAAGAGAAATTGAAGGATGAGAAAAGAGGAAAAACAAAGTGAACTCGAAAATACCGAAGAGTCCTTTGCAATTCAATGAAGTCCAGGGAACCAAACAAATGCAAGATAGAAAGAAGTATGATGACTCGATGAAACATGATCAAATGATGGTTGAAGCGAGAGGGAAAGAGGGTCTGATAGAGCGATGGAGAGAGAGAGAGAAAGAGAGAGAGAAGAGAGAGAGAGAGAGAGAGAGAGAGAGAGAGAGAGAGCAAGAGGGAGAGAGAGAGTTGGGGGAAATGGAATTCAAAAGAAAACTGATGCAATCGTTTCTCCATACCAGAAACTATTGAAAAGGCTAGAATAATCACAAGCATCTGATGTATTCGTGTCCATTTTGTTGTTGTTCTTTTCAAGGTAGAGATCATGAAGAGAGCATGGCCTTGGAGAGAGTGCAGAGTAAGCTGCCAGGTTAAAGGAGTCCGATAAGTAGCCTTGGATTGTGGTGCGAAGTGTAGACGTGGAATCCTCGTGTGACGCAGAAGAGTGGACACGGTTGGAAGGCAGAAGCTTCTTCCCACGGGATTGTGGAGGACGCGAGTTGAAATCGGCTCTGGTCTCTCTTTCGAGTGAGCCGATTACAGATGTCAACAGATCTGGCCTGGCTTAGGCGTCACGAGTCGGAGTGGCAGCCCTCTGCTTCGAAGACGTCAGACCCTGGAATAGCCTGGGGCAGGGATAAGCTCGGCTCTCATGGCGGCCGCTATAAGAACGCATGGCAGCAAGATTCAGCCACTCAGCCAAGGCTCTTCTCACCATGCATCAGGCTCCTCTCTACATCAACTGCTCTTCTCTGCAGTTCTACTCGGCTGCTCTTCCTATGCTTATGGCATGTTTTTATTTTTATGTTTCTTTCATTTTAGACATTTTCTTTGTAAAAAATAATACTTTACATTGAAATAAAAAAAAGAATAATGCTTGCTGTTTGCAGGACGAGTGCACGTGCCGCCTCGTTCACCTGCACTGGGAGGCCTTCTTTCTCTGCTCTCTTTTCCTCCTCCTCTCCCTCCTCTGCATCCTCTTCTATCTTCTCTGCTTCGCCTACAAGTTCGCATCCTCTGCTCTCCGCTGGACTCTGCAGTCCTCTTCTCGTGATACCCTCCAGTCATTCCCTCCAATTGTCACCCCTACCTTCCCTCCAGTCTTCCCTCCACTCTTCGCTCCACTCTTCTGCCCTTCTCCCCGTCAACCCAGTCAGGTCCCTCCATCTCCTCAGGAGAACATCGAGAATGAGAAACATGCTCTCGCCAACCTCGCACAGGGTTAGTAATATTCTTCTCTTGAGGAAATAGTAAGAAAAAATTCTTTGAACTACTTCTGATAGTTTGATTTCTTACAATTCTCACCTCCTCTAAACATTCCTCTTTAGTCTGCAATGATATCGAAGATGGACAGGTGACACTTCCAGATGCGATTCGCATTGCTCCGCCACCTGGTTAGCTGACCATCTCTGCTGTCCTTTGCTCCTGAAGTTTTACTTTCACTTCATTCCTCTCTCTATCTCTCTATCTCTCTCTCTCTCGCTCTCTCTCTCTCTCTCCCTCTCTTTATTTTCCTCTCTCGCTTCCTCTTTTCCATACTCACTCTTCTCAGTTGAATCAAAAGATGATGACACCATAAATTTTCAGAGTACGATGCAGAAATGGCAGGATCTGTGCCTCCAAATTACGACGAAGCCGTGCATCAACTCAGCGTCACCGTGGAAAATGAGACCTCAAAGTATTTTAGTGTAGCCTCTCAAAACTCATAATACTGTTACCTTACAAAATTTTTGTGTGTTTTCTGTGATATTCCAAGTACTGTAAGAGTTTTTCGTATGCGATGCATCAACTCTTGCTAGTTTTTTTTTGAGCTATAAGTTGTTACTGCAGATTCTTTTAAAGTTGTACTATATCGAATGTTCTTGTGTCCTCATGCCCTCTTCCACTTCTTTCTTCGTCTGTGTTAGTATCTGGCTATGCTGGGATATCCTTCGTCTGCTTTATGCGTTTCTGTGATGCAGTTGTCAATGAATATATTACTCCTGATATCCGCCAAATACCTATAAAACGCTTTTTTCGTCCTTTCGCGTGGAATCGATAATCCAGTACGTAGCCATGGACGACATGTTCGAACGCATTATTGCCGGGGGAGAATCCGTTTTCTACCGTCATCTTCAGAAGGACGAGGAAGACTTGGATGACGCTGAGAAAAGAGATGTTCTCAACGAACTTTTCGATCAGAACAAATTACTCTTCGTTCAGAGATACGCCAGGTCTTTTCGATTTTCGAATTTCTTGCGTATGTTTTCGAAAGTAAATGTAATGGCAACTCTGACGTCTTTGAAGATATTTGGATGAATGTGATTGCGTGCTCTTCGATTCGGCCAAGTCGGATCCGGTTGTGTCTTGTCTTCTCGCCCAGATCTCACGGAAAGTGGACGCCGGGAAGCGGAATGTGCGGAATCGCAGATACGTCTCGATGCTCTCTATGAAAGCCAAGGTATTTACTTTGTTTAATTAATAGTTGTTGCTATCTAAATTCCTTCCTTGGTATCAGGGATCATACTTTTCGGACGAGAAGATGCGAGAGAGAGAGCCCTATCTCTACGATCAAATGATTGGCCAGCATCTCAGCGAAGAAGGTTCCAGAGCTTGGTGCATTATCAGGAGAATTGACATAATACACATTAACAACCTTGATTGTAGAACGACTAGAGTTGCGGCCTTCCGTTTCTGTATCAGAAGAAGAGAAGCGGAGAGCGGAAGGTGGAGGATGGTCGGGGCTTCTTTCCCAATTCGAGCAGAGTGGAGAAACTGCTCAGAGAAGGCAATGGCAGAACGAAGAGTGGGATGCCAGTGTCTGTTACTCATTCATCTTTTCTTTTTGGTGACCAGCTACTGCAAATGTTTGTATTACTTGGGTATTTTTAGAGTTCGAATGATAAACATTCTCGTTTTCTGGCGCACGTCAATCGCGCCATGGAAATGGAGGAAGAAGGAGAGGAGTTGGAAGTGGAGGGCAGCGAGGAAGAGAATGGGGCATCCATGAAGAGCCTCCGTAAGGAAGTCAATGACATCGCTTCGGAAATGGTCTGTTCTGCTTTCTTATGTTGTACTTTCGTCCAGTAAAAACTGTCTGATTTTTTTGTATTTAACATTCATTGTAAAGGAAGCTGTATTATTTGGCGTTTGTTTCATTTTATCCCCTTTGCAAGTGTATCTTGGATTCAGGCAATCGAGTCAGCAGCGGTTCTCGAAGAGGAAGGAGAGGATGTCTCGGTGGGCAAGGAACAACTGCGGAGCGAGTTCGTTGCTCTCATGGAGGAGCGATTCCTGGCCGGACTCGACTCGAGATTCTTCGACTACTCGGCTGTAGACAATGATGATCGATTAGATGAAGAGGATGCAATTGCGGAGCGCGAGAGGGAAGAGAAGTGGTTTGAGGAGGAAGAGGGAGGAGAGTTATCGTGTGTTTGATGGCTGATAAAGACTTCATCTCTATCAAATGTCCGTCTTCTCTTTTCGGGGTCTCTCTCCCGCAGTTATTTATTGTTCCATTCTATGTTCGCCTCCAGCCACGAGCGAGTTCAATTGAATTCGCGGTTGTCTTGCTCCGTAGTATTTCTAGAAAATGTTTGTTCTTTGATAAACTCGGCTGGTTTGATAAACTCGGCTGTCCGTTGAGTTCTTTTTCAGAGGTTTTTTGTTTCTAATTTGAGTCAATCTGATTATTATTGTTATTTGATCTACTCGGTAGAAAACCGAGAACTATAATTGTGAGGCATTTGATATTCGGCATCGCCGGAATCGGGATGAATCAGCCGCAGCCTCAACAGTTCAGCGAGCCTCGTTGGTTCTACTGCGGTCCGGATAACATTGTCAGCATATTTCCCTCATTTTTCATTCTCGTAGGTAATTTACGTACATTTTAATTTCCACATGTGGTTGTATTTCATTGTTGAAGGAATATGGACCATACACGAATCGCGAGATGCTTGTGTGGTTCAAGGAGGGATACTTCAAGGAGAGCCTTCCCATTAAGACTGAAATGGACGACCGATATCGGCCACTTGGAGAATGGCAGGTCCGCATTCCCTGAATTACTTTCCTCATCGGGTGATTGATTACTTCTTCCTTATGATTTTCTGAGAAGAAGTGAAGAATGTGACCGATTGGATGGATGTTTCCAGATGGTATGCGGAGGGAATCTTCCGTTTGCCCTGTCGTTCCCGATCCACTCCTTCGACTCCTTCGTCGCCCTCTCGCAGGCAGCCGCAGCGCGTGCCGCAGCTCATCACGCCGCTCCCCCTGCCGCGCCAATGCTCATGATGCCCCCCGGTCTGCCGCCGTCTTATCCTCCTCCAAGCAGATTCAGTCAGTCTTCTTTGACAATCATTTACTGATAAGGTATTTCTTCTTTATGAAATACGTTCTGATTTGTAGTATTTGCTTCCTTGACAAAATTTTTCTATCAGTTATGCAAAGATCTGTCAAATATAGTTCGAGCATAATAAGTTGTATTAAGCGGGCCCGCCTCCGTTCCTCCCTCCTCCCATGCAACAGCAGAATCACGTCCTTGCTCCTGTCAGTTTATGCTTTTCTTTGCATGGTTAATGGCGTTTTCTTATTGTTTCCAAGATATTGTGTCGTAAGTAATTTAGATTTCTGGCCACCAATAAAGTTCATCAATATCTCGCTATAAATTAAAAAAAAGTTTGTTTTGTTCATCAAAAAGACTTTTGAGTTTGTTTTTTTCTTGAACAATTCCATCCTTCCGACTCTGGACATACCATCTTTTTCAGGTGCTAAGCCAGCCTCCAAGCGAGCCTCACGACGGGAGCTCGCTTAGCCACACTCCGGATAGTGAGCACGAGGTTGGCTAGTCACATTAACGGATTGAAATCTATTTGGGAATTCAACCGGGCTGTTGTGTACTCCATGCACACTTCGTTTGCTGCTCTTCGCGTGATGTGAAGAGAACAAGTGGGAAGGGGAGGAGAAAGGAGGGAACAGTGAGGAGAGGAGAGAACGGTTAGATGGTCAGATGAGGGAACGATGAGAGGGCGAGAGAAGGGAGGGAATAGTTAGAATTAGAGGGAGAGAGTAGGGAACGATGAGAGAGAGAGGATAAGCACTGCGAACCGCGATACAGAATGGCAAAGTAGATGAGCACTTTCCGAAATTGGAACTACGGGTCTGCCAATTTTTTTCTCGTGACGTCTGTGGGTTGATTTGATTTTTTTTTTGGAATAGGGGTTTAGATGTATTGCCTGGCACTCTCATTTTTACTCTCTCGCTCTTTCTCTCGCTCTCTCTCTCTCGTTCTCTATCCTCCGCTAGTCTCTCATTTTCTTCTTTTAACCATTGTCCAACTCATGAATGCCTGCCCATATCAAAGTCCATCCAATTGGAGGACGAACCCTCCCCCTTCCAGTTCAACCCGGCCCGGCCCTCTTCTTTTCCTGCTATCATTACAACCACGGGTGCCGATCACCCAAATTCCTGATGTGCATGGAATTCGTGACTGCTCTTCCCATAATTTTACATTTCTAGCACCGCCTGGCAAGCAGTGAAAAGAGAAGGATGCATAGAAATGGCACAACCATCTGATATCATTGGGATTTTGCCTGGTCGTACTTTAGTCTTTCTTGTCGAAGGAGAAGGAACGCTCAGAGTTCCTATGACACCTCACTGATTACGACGAAACTCTCATTAATTTGGAACCATCGCTGACCAGCTCTAGACTTTACAACGACCAGATCTAGATGTTGAGAGTGCAAGAGGTTAAGGAATGGGAGAACGAGGAAGAGCAGAAAGGAGTCCTGACTAAACAGGCTCGTCTTTGTGATTGAGTGTGATGATATGTCAAAATAGCAAGTGTTCCTCTCATACTTATGCACCTGTTAACCCTTTGTTTACCCTGAGATTTCTGATAATTTATCCTGAGCATAGCATACCCAGAATTTTTTTTCTGACCCATTGCCAGAGGTTCCCATTTGATCCTTTATCTCCTGCAACATTCTATTTATATTATCTTTTCTTTCTTTTTTTTCGAAGCAGTCATAGGGGATTGTTTTCAGCTCGAGTTTCACAAAGAGAAAAAGAAGCTGTCATCCCAGCTATCAAAGAAAGTTGTGTTAAGAAAAGAAGAAGGTGCAGTGATGAGAGATCACGGGATGATTGCAGAGAAAGGGATCCTGAAGAGTGCGAGAGAGAACGAGGGCGTGAGAGAAAGAGGGGTTGGATGCGGGGGAAAGATAAAGGAGCGGAGTCTTTGGTTTGTGTGGGTGTCAAGTTGTGGTGGTGTGTGAAGTGAATTGCCAACCGTGGCCGGCTCAGAACGAGTAGTGCATCTTTTGAGTGGGCAATGCAAAGGTTGTAAGCATCTTTTCCACTCCAATAGAATTTTCAGTATCGGCTGGGGAATGGAGTGTCCGTCTCTTCCGTCCTGCACGGCAACCAGCATCCTACTCATCACAATCATATGGGTACACTCATGTTTATTAAATTTCACTCTTTCTCTATCTCTCACATGTATCTCAACTATATCTCACATTCTTTCTTTCATTCTTTCTCTCTTTCTCTCTTTCTCTGCAGTGTCCCACAGCCTTCGTTACCGCGACAGTACATCTTCAACGTACGACGCCCCTTGGTTGAATGGTCGATCTGTGGATACTCAGACAAGTGTTCAGCAGAGAGAGGCCTCCTGCCAGACTGTCCCTGTCATCGTCAGTCTATTCTCTCTCTCTATCAGATACTGTTCCCATTGCCCTGTGGCACAAGATATTTTTTTTCAATACTAAAGCATTCATGAATAAGAATATTTAGAGTATATTGCAATTTGATTATCAAAATAGACATACAAAATGAGATTGATTGTTTGAGATAAGCAGCAAGCGGGCGGCTGAGGTGCTGTCCGAGCTCTTTGGCCAGAAGATCAGCATCCAAGCGTGATGAGTAGTCAATCTGCAGGAGTCATTCGAAGGAGAAGCTAACTGTTGGCTGCTTGCCAAGCCCCGCCTCCTTTTTCTGTTTCGCATCAATTTCCACTCTTCCCCTCGGCCGTCTCTGCATCATCTCCAGACGGGATGTACCCACTAGAAAGACCTTTTTTCGCCTTTTAGCATCTTACACTCACTTTAATATCTGCACTCTTTCACTAGTTCGCTCTTCTATCGGATGTGAGAGATGATAATTTAGATGTTCACACGTCGGTCACTCACTGCAGAGTTGAGAGGCAGAGATAATGTTGTTCCCTCTCCTTCCCTTTGCTCTCTGCCTTCTGCCTTCCCTTTCTTTGTCGGTTGCCAACAAATGCACACATCTCCTGGACGAGTAACCGTGTTTCATCCTCCGTGTCTACTTCTCTGTGCTCTCTCCACTCTCTCTTCCCTCTTTCGTCCGTCATTGCCGGTCATCTGTTTAGTTCATATTTCTTGCAGCCCGCGAGTTCTCTTCGCTTTTCCCTTCTTCTCCCTCTTCCTCTTCTTTTGTATCTTTGCATTTTATTCGAATATAACATGGGCTGCTTCACTAAAGGAAGCAGGAAGATTTCTCTTAAATTCAACATCTTAAGATTGTTTGCCCATTGAGAGTGACCCTCCTTTCGTTTCCATATTCCAGCTTGGGTTTCATAATAGGACTGTTCCAGAGCTATATATCCTAATGATTACTGAGCTTTCTCCTGAAACTGGATTCTGTTCTAGAGCCAGTAAGTCTCGTCTCCGTTGTGTACCATTTCGTGTCCCTCTCAGTTGCTCCCTTATTCTCCCTGCGCATCTCTTCTATGATATCGCTCATGTCGAATAAGATCTTAAAGAGCTTCCTATCTTGCACTGCAGGTCTAAACATCAATGTTGTTTCTCTGCTGAATTTGTTCTGATGGGCAGCTTCATTTTAGCTGAAATTCTAACGTTATCTCAGCAGAAGCCATTTTTGCTAATCTGGATGGTTGATTTTATCACAAGGATATGGAGACAGCAACAGGAAACGAATTCGTATTCACATGGGAAGAAGTGCAGTTTTTTTTTTTGGATTCTGTCCTGGTCTGTCCGCCGCCCGCGACCTCCCAAGAGATGACCATTTCTGGCTCTTATCCATGCTCATCTTGGCGGAACTTTCCTTTACTCCATGGTAACTTCACGATATTATCCATTCCCCAGTTAGTCACGTTGAACACAGAGATAAGGCATATGTTCCCTTACGGTTGCGGGTGACGGAGGAGACGAAGAATTCAGGAGGGGCCTGGCGGGTAAGTAATCGAGTTTGCATCATGCAAGGCATGAATGGAATATTAAGGAACGGAGAAAGAGAGTGAGAGGTAGAGAGAAACGGAAAAGGGAAGGTAAGAAGAGCGAAACGTTCTGAATGGGGGCAGATGGCGATCACGATGGATTGAGTGAAGCAGAGGAATGGTCATCTCAGGAGTCCACAACTTACACTTTTTACCCAACACCTTTATTTCTCCCGCTCAGCTCTTTCAAATTTCCCTTACTTTTAATTCTCTCCATCTCACTTACTCCCAACCTCTGCCGTCACTTTCGAGCATTTTTATCCTATCACCTCTCTCTCTCTCTCTCTCTCTCTCTCTTTCTCTATCCCTTTCTTTCTCTCTCTCTCTATTTCTCTCTCTCTCTCTCTCTCTCTCTCTCTCTCTCTCTCTTTCTTTATCCCTCTCTTTCTCTCCCTCTATTTCTCCCTCTATTTCTCTCTCTATTTCTCTCTCTCTTTCTCTCTCTCTCGTTCTCTCTCTCCCTCTCTCTCTATTTGTCTCCCTCCCTCTCTCTTCCGTCATTCGCGTGATCTCTCGTTTGATGTGGAAGGGAGCCTCCCTCTCCGGTTTCGGGTGGTAGCCGTTGCTGCTTGAGATGCCAACGACCTGACCTCTCGCAATGCATGATTCTGTTTCTGCTCTCTTTCCTTTCTTTCTCTGCGCATCTCGTACCCTCCATCCTCTCTTCTTGTACTTCTCAGTTGAGCAGAAAGGCAATGTCTAATAAGGTCGAAATGAAGGGCATTCTCTGCGTGGTTGGAGAATAATGAAGCAGCGGGATGGGTCCTCCGTTTCCTCTCTTTCTCTTCCTCTGTTTCCTTCCTCTCTTTCTCTTCCTCTCTTTCTCTTCCTCTCTTTCTCTTCCTCTCTTTCTCTTCCTGCCTTTCTCTTCCTCTCTTTCCTCTCTTTCTCTTCCTCTCTTTCATACTTCTCTTTCTGTTTCTCTCTTCCATTTACAGCGTAGAATGCACATCTCTTGCTATACCTTTGTTGTAAGCAAACCGCTCCACAATATTCTTTTCAATCTCTTTGACTGCGAAATATGATGGTAAATTTATGCATGGATATTTCAGATGAACATTATGGCTCAAGCATTAGTGCATGCGTTTTATCCCCCGCAGAGCTTGACTCATTTCTTACTTCCCTTGTATCCCTGGCCTCCTCCTTTATGGATAAGCAAGGCTGAACCTCCACGGAAATGAGATCTATTTCCCTGCCAGCCAATGCCTCGACTGTGCTAATCGTAAGCAGGAATTCATTCATTCCTGGGTTCTCACCATTGTTATGCAGCAACATTCTACTTGCTTCACTTTTTTGTGCTTTGTTTTATTTCTCATGTTTGTATTCCATCGAAATGTTTAGATGCAAGGCACTCGCTGTGCTTCTGGCTCCATTGGATTCTCTTTCTTTGAAGCAATGGATCTCAAGAATATTGTTGAATATAAACATGCATACACATATACATATGCACATACATATGTACATAGGAAGTAAATGTTGCGGATGACGAAAATCTTCTTCCCTTTCCTCTCTCGATTCCGCTTCATTCTCCATTCTCATCAGCACTTCACTTCCACTGAACACTTGTTCTCTTGCCTCCGAAATAATTAATTGCTGTAAACCGATCGCAGAAGAGAACTCGGGCGGTGTAGTGCCTGACCTTTTCTCCATCCTTCAACTTCTCTCTACGTCGTGCTGCCAAAATCTATTTTAATGTTTTATCTCTTTATCTTGTTCTAAATATTCTTTCTCTATCCCTCGCTTGGCGTCTTTTCCTTCTGTAATCTCTTGCTAGGTTTCTCTATCGAGTTATAACCATCGATTCGTCTGGAACAATGCCATATTCGCATAATTCCAACAGATCTCTGCATAATTTGTTATCTGTTTGTGTTTGGGAGAAACAAGAGGAAAACGAGGAAAATAAAGTGGCAGCATCCACAGGAATACCCTGAGTGGTGATGCAAATTCGTTAATCTGGAATACATGGGAAGATGAGAAGTGAATAGACAACTCAAAAGGCGAGCGTCATCGTTGTCATGGATTGTTATTAATAAGATTGCCTAGAGGAATAAAGGAATGCCTTATTTGCAGCAGAAGGGAAGAGAGCGACAGAGAAAGAGAGGGCCACTTCTCTCTCCCTCTCAGACAGTCTTCTCTCTCAATGAGGGTACGCACGTCTGGATCATATGGGCAACTCATCGACAACGATGATGACGACTCTCCTGTACGTTCTCTCTGCCTCTCTCCTCCCATCTCTCTCTCTCTCTCTCTCTCTCTCTCTCTCTCTCTTTCTCCCTCTCACAACCTCACCCACTCTCTTATTCTCTCACCTTCTTATAAACTCTAATTGGCAATACTCACAAGCAGAGAATGCTTTCAATGTGAACATAAGAAAGTGTTGTGTCGAATAGCTCTAGGCAGATGTTTATTTAGTTGTGGTAGTGGATGTCTACTCCTCTCCTTTCAGATGGGTCCCACACCAGATCTGACAGCCTCAGTGGCAGTGCCGAAGAGGTCGTCAGTCCATGCCATTTCCACCATCGAAATCAAGACCTTCTCTGACCGGCCTCTTCTGTTTTGTCAGTCGGCATCCTTTTCTCTTCTCCCCTCTTACCAACAACAGCAAGCATCAGCTAGCCAATTCCCAGAGGAAAAAAAACTGACGATCATGTCATCTGTCTGACCTCATTAACTCATAAATGCCCAAGCGGATTTGCTTCTCTTTGTTTCTCTCCCTCTCTCAATCTCTCATTCTCTCTCGCTCTCTCGCACCCTTTCTCTTTCTCTCTCCTCTCTCTCTCTATTTCTCTCTCATTCTTTCGTTCTTTTCTTTCATTTATTGGTCTCACTCTCACGTCGTCACTATCCATCGTTTTGACTCGTTGCGCAATGTTCCAATTTCCCAGCTCGCCCTTTCCTGTTCCACTGCTGCCTCTTCCTCCAAAGGTTGTCTGTCTTACGAGTAAACAAGTGAGTATTTCATTCCTTTCGAGGATTGCTGGGAATCTCTCGAAAGTTGAAAGAGCAGTGGCTTGCACTGGCAGCTGACGAGCACTCCCAGCACAACTTTCTTTTTCCTTTCCTCTCTCTCTCTCTCTCTCTCTCTATGCTCTCCTCTTCGTCCATCATGTTTCTCCAACATTTCTCTACTCATCTCCTTATCTTCTCGCTACTGATATCGCGCACTCCGAAACACCTTCTCTCTCTCTCTCTCTCTCTCTCTCTCTCTCTCTCTCTTACTCACTCTCTCTCCCCGCATTTGCTACTAATCTTCTAATTTTGTAGCGGAATCATTCCTGTGGATATTTTTGAAACCATGCATGACGAATGGCTGAGCTATTAATATCAGAACTGAGAAGATGTCTGATATCTGAGAAGGACTTACATAGCTAACTACGGCAGTCCACTCCATCTCCTTCTTCTCGATTCTTGTTTTCGTTGTCCATGGAAGGCGATCTGAAGTCCTCATGGACATCCATGCTCAATGCTTCTCTCTCTCTCTCTTTCTTGTCCTCTCTCATTCTTCCATTCTCTCTCATTCCGAATTGGCAGTCAAGAGTGGCATTCCTCGTAATGTCCACACGTCTGTCGCCCCGCAATCCCTTCCTCTGGCTCCGCCCCCTTTCCTGGTCAGGGAGATCTCTTTCCTTTCTTTTCTTGCTTCTCCTGTGCTTGGGGGGGAAAGCCTGTTCCGTCGCTTTCTCTGAACGCCTCGCAGTTCTCGCCGAGTCTCCTCCCACTTATCTCTTCTTCTCGCTCTCTCTTCAATGGAAGAAGTTCCCCTCGTCCAGGAGCCTCAGATTCTTCTTTGTGTCAGCGACGATAGCGTCGGCAGAATCGGTTCGACTTCTCCTCTCTCTCTCTTTCTCTCTCTTTTTCTCCCTCTCTCCCTCTCTTTCTCTATATCTCTGGTTCTCTCTGTCTACCTATCTCCCTATACCTCTGGTTCTCTCTGCCTACCTATATCTCTCTACCTCCCTATCTCTGTCTCTCTATCTCATTCTCTCTATCTCGCTGTCTGTCTCTCTCTCAAGCTATCACTGTCTATATCTCTATCACTCTCTATATCTCTCCAGCTTTTCCTCTCCGTTTAACCATTCTCTATCGTTCTGCCCATTGGATTCTCTCATTAACGCTGTTGACAGCTGAAATTCTTGATTTAATATGCATGTTATATATGTATTATATATGTATTTTACTATCTGTTTTCACCATTCCTTACTTTTACAATTACTATTTACTACTTTTTTTATTTACTTATTTTTTCTCCTGCTGTGTGAATTCACCACTCTTCCCAATATCTCTGACATTATTTCGATAATCTCTCTCTTTCTCTCTCACTCTCCCTCTTACCCATTTTATTTTATTGCTTCTTCCTTCAGCTTTCTTACTGCATATGAAATGTACATATCTCATCTATTTCTACAATGGTTTATGTATGGCTTAGCTTACATAGCCCGAATTAGGTCATAAATCAAAAACTGCACCGTCTCCTTACTTGTGATTAAAATGTAAAAAAAAAAAACCTATCAAAAATAAAATGGATCTCTTAGATGAATGAAGGTATTCAAATCAGCTCTGACCATTTCATTTATCCTCCTTGCTCCAGGGAGTTCAAAATCATTCACAAGGCTCCTCCCTTGCTCCCCTTCACTTAGCATCTTTCCATTTCCTTATACTTCCACCATTGTCTGTCACCCCTTAGTTGTAGAGAGGAAGAGACGAGTCGTCCTTAAAATTGCTACAAGATATCTCTGTGGCATAATGTTCATCCGAGTGCAGTTCACTCTTCTTCAGGTTCTACTCTCTCGAGCTCTTTGACAATGCTTCCCTCCAGAGCCAGGTTGGCGGACTTCTTCTGAACAACACTTTCTAGAGATTTTTAACCGCATATTGTGGTTATCTCTTTAGGAAATTCTGAATTGTACTCCCACCTTCTCTCTGGAAGCTACATTTCTCTCTCTCTCTCTCTCTCTCTCTCTCTCTCTCTATCTCTTCCAGTCTCTTTTTCTCGCAATTTCTCTTCCCTCTTCTCGAGATCTCTCGCTCAACATACATACATATAATATCATAAGAGTTCAAGTTGTATTCAAAACATTAGTGTGACTATGTCTGCTGTCACAGTTGTTCGCATCCTCTTGATGGAAAGAAAGGAGCGAAGCAAGCGAATGAGCGAATCGATTCTTGTTACTGTAACAGCATGCGCTGGAATGAATGTCTTATAAATTATACTTTAGAACTTTAATGATAATAGAATGAGACGATTATTACTAAACCTTACAAGAAGACTTCTCCAGAAAGGAAGACATCTCTTTCCAGTGCTCCTTCTCCTCTCTCAGCCGGGACATGCCGAGCCGTCCTGACGAAGGGACACACGGTTTCCACCGCTTCTCCGGGTCTTCTCATATCGTAAGTCCGCTGTGTATGGCTGTATCTCATCCAATTACGACGGCCTTTTTCATCTTATCCACTTCCGACCAAGCAGATCCTCTATGAGGCTCTTCTTCTCGCTCTCTTTCTCTCTCTCTCCTCTCTTCTCCCTCTCCCCCTCTCTTCTCTCTCTCCCTCCCTCTCTCCCTCTCCTCCGCTTCTCTCTCTCTCCTCTCTCCTCCCTCTCTCTTTCCCTCTTTCCCTCTCCTCCCCTCCTCTTCCCTCCCTCCCTCTCTCTCTCTCTCTCTCTCTCTCTCTCTCTCTCTTTCCCTCTTCTCCCCTCTCGCTTTCCCCCTCTCTATCTCTCCTCCCCTTCTCTTTCCCCCTCTCTCTTCCTCTCTCCCTCTCCTCTCTCCTCCCTCTCTCTGTCTCTCGCTCTCTCTCTCTTTCTCTCTCTCATTCTGACCGGACTGCTTCGTCTTGTGCTTACAAATGCGGCAAGGTGGCGTCATTTATGGCGTTGCCGCGATCACCCTATTTCGTTCCAACAAATAGTGGCAGGGAGCAAAAGAAAGGTAGCGAGAGAGAGAGAGAGAGAGAGAGAGAGAGAGAGAGAGAAACACGGCGAGATAGTGAGAGAGAGAATGCAGAGGCAAAAAGAATAAAGAGGTCTAATCTACGAGAGAAGCATCAGGCCGACTTTGTAAACAGAAAAAAAAGCGAGAGAGAGAGAGAGAGAGAGAGAGAGAATAAATGAGAGATTCCCCGAGAACGGGAGCAATTCAGTGGAGAGAGATTGAGAAATGCGAGAGAGTCAAAGTGCACGGGGGCATGCCCTTGGGGCGCATAATTGCTTCGCTTCCTGCTCTTGGCGGACATTTTGTTGCAATCCGGACAGCGAAGGTCTCGACACGAAATGTGAATGAACCAGGCAGACGCGGGATGAGAGCAGCCGCACGATTAATCTCCCTCGAGGACACAGACAAGCGTCTCTGACATGTCCAGGACATTTCATTGTCCAAGACATTTCAGAGACAATTGGGAGACATGTCAGGGACAATTTTTCCAAAGGGAGGCGGCCAAATTAACGCTTTTTATGTATTTTCCCGTTGCTTTCTTTATATGACATGCACCCGTTGCATGTTTTTTTCTCCAGACTATGAACACTCATCTTTAACAATGGAGACGAAAGAATAGTGCACAAAGCAGCATCAGACATTAAGCATTTTGGAATTACTTCCCATTTTTGAATTTTCAATTCTTCTAATCAGCACTCCGAATATTTTCGAGACGAAAATATGCTTGTAGATACTTTCAATTCTTTTTCAGCAGCAAATCCCATAGATATCTCCTTCCATTACTTCAATATGTCAATGTAGAAGAGCGACGAAAATCAAGCTTATCAAACAAAACAAGATTCTGAGAATGAGAGATTTAGTCGAGGCGGCCGAATCTCATATCGCCGTCTTACTCCTCCTTCTCTTAAGCGAATTATGGCAAGGAGAACCCGAAAGAGCAACAATAATGGAAAAAAACGATTTAGCAAACATTTCCTTGCTTTACTATAACTTAGGCTAACAGGAATATCTTGCAAGCATATTTTGTCGCCCAGTTCAACAAACTTACATGATGAAAAATGGGATGAAAAAGAAAAAAAGAGAAAAGAAGGAAGACCGCACCTTCTCAGCATCTGCGTCGACACCAACGGAGCTGTTCTGAAGTCGGAAGTGGATGGAGCTGCTTTGCCAACAAGAAAGCCTAGACGAAACGCGCATCTTCTGTAAGCGGAAAGAATTCTTCTATTCGCTGGTCAAGTGAGCGGAGCTCATCTATTTAATCATCAAAACTTATTTGAGAACTAATCACAGAATTAAATAAGCAAAACGACGATGAATGCGAAGTAAAAAAACAGTTTGAAAACTGCTTCTCCTGCCAAAAGTGGCAGCTACAGTACGTATATATAGTACGATAGCGCGTTCAATAAGACGAAGTCATAACTTTTGTCTCGGAGACAAGAAATGAAATTTAGCGTGTTTGTTTCGCCTCTCTTCAAATTGGATACTCTCTCGCCTTCCCAGGATGTCATGGACATTGTCCCAGACATTCTCAATGTCTTGGACATAATATTTTTCCAAAAGTGTCTGCGACATTTCAAAGACACCTGAGAGACAGATGCGAGACACGTGTATTAACATAGGCATTTTTCTTAGTGTCTGGGACATTTGTCTGGCACCCCAGAAAATGTCCTGGACATATCCGAGACGCTTGTTCGTGTCCTCGAGGGAGATTAATCGTGCGGCAGGGTTCCCTTTCCCAGATTGCCCTCTGGCTAGGCATGATCCCCTTCCCTTCTTTCCCTGTTATTCTCTCTCTTTCTCTATCCTCTTTCTCTCTCTCTCTCTTCTCTCTCTCCTTCTCATTCCTTTTCTCCTCTCCATCACTTCAAGTTATCCGGAAATCGCTGCCAAGTGTGAATATTCATTCATAAGCTGAGAAGACGCAAGTGATCATCATCTCGCCTGAGGCTGACGGCGTTTTCTTTCCTTAGTAACAACAAGGGTGCTAATCCGAATGAATACATCACATGAAGTGGAAAATGTTTATGAATGCATACAGATGTATGTATGTGAGATTCGGGTTGGAAATGATTACAGTTTATTGATTCAGGTCGACACCTCTCGTCCCTTTTTATTTCATTCTCTCATTTCTCTAATTCGAAACATCTCTGAGTATGTATTTTTTCATTCATAAACTGCACTGTATCTCGCTTGGTTTTTGCTCTCGTACCATTCCTGCATTCTTGAATAAACAGGGAGAGGGCGTGACCGGAAAGGACCACTCAGGTAAGAACTCTTGAAAGGAAAAATCAAGAGAGAGTTCAAAAAATAAACGAAAGCAGCATTAGAGAGACACTGAAGAGAGAGAAAGAGGGAGAAAAGGAAAGAGAGAAAGAGGGAGAGGAAGGGAGAGAGAAAAGGGAGAGGAAGAGAGCGGAAGGGAAGAGAGAATAGAGGGAGAAGAATAGAGGGAGAAAGATGGATAGGAAGAGAGAATAGAGGGAGAAGAATAGAGGGAGAAAGATGGAGAGGAAGAGAGAATAGAGGGAGAAGAATAGAGGGAGAAAGATGGAGAGGAAGAGAGAATAGAGGGAGAAGAATAGAGGGAGAAAGATGGAGAGGAAGAGAGAATAGAGGGAGAAGAATAGAGGGAGAAAGATGGAGAGGAAGAGAGAATAGAGGGAGAAGAATAGAGGGAGAAAGATGGAGAGGAAGAGAGAATAGAGGGAGAAGAATATAGGGAGAAAGATGGAGAGGAAGAGAGAATAGAGGGAGAAGACTAGAGGGAGAAAGATGGAGAGGAAGAGAGAATAGAGGGAGAAGAAAAGAGGGAGAAAGATGGAGAGGAAGAGAGAATAGAGGGAGAAGAATAGAGGGAGAAAGATGGAGAGGAAGAGAGAATAGAGGGAGAAGAATAGAGGGAGAAAGATGGAGAGGAAGAGAGAGAAAGGGGAGAGGACAGGAGAGAGAGAAAGAGAGAGATATCGGGAGAGAAAAATAGAGAGAGAGTAAGGGCAGAGAGTGAGAGAAAGAGGGAGAGGAGAGAGAGAGACAGTGAGAGAGGGCGAGAGAGAAAGAGCGAAAGAGAGTGAGGAAGAGAGAAAGAGATATAAAGAAACAGGGAGAGAAAGCGAGAGAGAGAGAGAGAGAGAGAGAGAGAGAGAGAGAGTCAGGGTTGAAAGACATGTTTCACCCGTTTCCTTTAAGCGAAGTGATAAAGATGCATACCAATTCTTTCTGCAATTACATACCTAATGCATTATCTTGGCTGCTCTGAACTCTCAAATCAAATGTGCAGAATGATGAGAACTATTAACAAATTGACAGCTAAACCTACTTCACAAGAATGGGGAATGGTCCCTCCAATAGGTTCTTATCATGAATGCATAATTAAAAAGTATTGCTTTGTAATTTTTAATTTGACAAAACATGTAGATTGCTTTCCCATCCAGAGATCTTTAAAATTGTAGCTGTTTGGTGTCGCCTGACCGGAAGCCGGATAGTCAGCCGGTTACTTGGTATCCATTCAAGATTGTTCCCTACAAATCCTACTCCGTTAGCCAGAAATAATGTATTGTTCGTGAACGAACTTTAATCTCAATGTTTATTCAGTATCTCGAAGATAAGGCTATCGCAAACCAACTGTGGTACACACAATTTCTTTCAGGCACATTATTTCTTTCAGGGACAACAGAAAGAACCAAGAATAAGCAAGAGAACAATGCAATTCAACTCACTTTCATTTTATAATATAAAAATAATGACTGCTGATATTCCAAAGATTACAAACAAGTCGTCTAATGCTAATGTTACCATTGAGGAGGTAGAAATGAAAGCAAATGAAAAGAAAGAGAGAAGCAGAGGGAGAGGAGAGAAAGTCGGAGAGTAGAAATAAATAAAAAGTGACTTGGTTGCCATGCAAACTTGTATCTTAGAAGAACGTGTGATATCTTCGAGTGAAATGGCCGTCGACAAGTGTGATTCTCACGTTTCCTGGCCCTGCTTTTCTTTTTCTTTCTATTCCCAGCTAGCAGAAACAAATCTCGGTTGACTTGCCATTTGTGCCTGAATGAATGGAAGAAGTCGTTTGACTCTCACCCTGATGTCCCCTCCTTTTACTCAATGGGAGACGAGACTAATTGGCCACGAGGCGTTCTCTCCAGCAATTCCCACCGGGGCCGCGACGTTTTTTGCACATCTCTAGTTCCCCTACACTGTTGTGCTTCTCTAACTCTTGCCTTCTCTCGCTCCCTCTCTCTCTCTCCCTCACTCTCTCTCTCTCCCTCTCTCTCTCTCCCTCTCTCTCACTCTCCCTCTCTCTCTCTTCCTCACTCTCTCTCTCTCTCTCTCTGCTCTCTCTCTCTATGTTGGGAATCAGATTCGTCTTGGTCGGGATGTGGACAGGGGATGTGCAATGTTTCTGATGCTGGCCCAAGCACGACCTCCCTCCCCTGCCTCTTTCCTCCTTTCACTTCCTCGCCAGCTTCTCTTTCTCGTGTACATAAACGTCTCCGCCGGCAGCTGATTCCAAAAGTAGTCTTCTGAAAGCGTAGCCTTGCCGTGCCTAAATGTGTGCTAAGATGGCGAATTGTCGTGTGTGCCTGATTCCTCGTGCTCCGCTGTCACTGACTTGGAAGGTATAGAAAGCGTAGAGATGCTGGCGCCGTCGGCCGGGACGCCTCCTGGCCGCGCCCTCCGCTCTCCCGCCTGGCGCCTGGCCCCGCGCCACAAATTCTCCGACTCCATCCTCCACGCTCCGTACTATCGGCCACTCTCCAATACACCCGCTCTTCTTGAATTGTTCCTTCCTTCTTGTCAATCCACTCATTCTCAACTTCTTTCAATACTGCTACTCTCAGCCATCAAACAGAGTGCCCATTAAAGTGTATGATTTTAATATTACCAGTTTGGAAGCGAAAGAGCAAAGAGAAGAATATGAGGCACTTTTATTGCTGAACAAAGTGGCATGCTTCATTGCTTTCCTCTTGCAGATGCAATAAGTGTGAAATGGTGAATGTTTGCAGGAGTCCGCTGGGGTCGACTCTGGAGCGGAGGCACGGCAGAAGCTGCGATGTCAGTGCAGCCGTGCGGGAGGAGGCCGAGGCTGCGGCTGCTAATCGCTTCAACAATCCAATCGCTCAGGTTCAACCCCCCTTCATTGTCCACGTCACTCTTCCTCGCAGTCAGTAACATTGCCCCTATTTCGGAATGGTGCTTAAGCGTGTGGCTGCCTCTAATATACAACTATTTATGAAGTATAAGGAGTATTTCGGATACTCTGGCAGCATTGCATAGGCCAATCAATTTCCGCTTGATACATCTTCTCTACAAATCTACTTTACGCGTTCTCGCACTTCAGTATTGCTTCTGCTCTCAAAGAAGGCCAAATAGGTCAGGCCTGGAATATCCAGCTGCTTGCCCTTTTCATTACTGCATTTATTTTTGTGCTTGTGTCGTATCGTTCGTTGCTTTTTCTCTGCGCTCTTAATTTACAGCATACAGTTGATACCTTATTCTCAATTCCTTGCCGCTTTGCGATCTACTTATTGCGACTTGATCCCCGGCATTCTCTGGTAGAACCCATGCAGGGGAATCTGACAGTCAAGGAGACAGGATGGCCACAGCAATTAGTCAGGAGAGAGAAAGAGTGAGGAAACTCTTTCTCTCTCTCTTCTCTGTTTATCCAGCGCCCAGCCTTTTTTGTATTTCCATTCTATTTCTGTTCCCTATCGTTTAATACTCTCTAAATTGCCTAATGTTTCGTCTTCTCTCCCTCTCTTCTCTCGGCCACCTCTCGAATTGCCCTCAGGGGAGTTGCCTTCAAAGGAGAGCGTGTCTTTCCTCACGTTTACTCCTCTCGCCGCAGCATTAACGAATGACGACTGGCATTACTCTGATTCTCTCTTCCATTTCTTTCCATTTCCTTACAGGCTCAATTGATTATGTATTAAGAGTATACATATAGAAATACATTAAAAATAGGGTAAGTTACCGGTGCGTGAGTTTTCTATCTCTTTTGTTTTCATTGACAATTGCCAACAAAAAGAAATTGAGAGGGATTTTCCCGCCTGTCTGATATTGTCGTTTACTCATTCTTCCCACTGCCGCACTCTAATCCCCTTCCTAGACTCGAATGGCATTAGTCACCGAAGAGTTTTCTATTCATGCAAACTTTAGGAAGAAGACGTGCAGTTAAATACGGCCTAGTCTGGCTATGAAGTTTTACTCTTGTTCTTTCAATTATATCTCTGCTCAATTTTGTTTTATGGTGAGATGTTGTCAGTTTTCCGTGTCTGTTTAGAGGAGGACTTCCCACTGTGAAACTAGTAGTTTCTTGGGAAAGTCTCGTTGGCAGATGGTTTGTATGCATTAGCAAAACATTAAAGTATCCAATTCATCGTATTTGCAGTCCCCACCGAGGAACTGTCAGATGCTCTAAATTTCAAAAATTCGGGTTTCAACTGAAATTATTTTTCAGCTACCTTTTTCATTCGCTCCAATTTTGTAGTCAGCTTCTAGTTTCTTTGGAATAAACAGAATGTAATTGCTCATAATTTTTTGCCTGCCGGCTTTTGTATGACTTCAAAAATTTTCCTTATTATTTCTGTCCTTTGCCCAACTTCCTTGTTATTTATCAACTTGGGGAATTTGAAATTGGGGGAAAATAGAATTCCATTTTTTTTTCCATCAAAATTGCCCCTCATTTGGATCTAACATAAATGTAGAAAATATTTCTGAAAGATTCCGAAGTAATCACCATGCTTGCGGCTAGGACTCCCTGAAGGAGGGTGTGCCCTGTCCAGCTGATATTTCCACCTGCAAGCAAGTTACTCTACTTACAACGTCCCAATTCTGTTTTGTTTTTCCTGCTCGGGTTTCATTCGTCCTTCTCCACTTTCTCTTCGTCTATAAAATACCTTGGCAACGCCTTGTTGGATGTCTTCCTCTGTCTTCTCTTCTCTCTCTTTCTTCCTCACTCTCTCTCTCTCTTTCTTCCTCGCTCTCTCTCTCATTCCCATCACACGTGACTGTTCCTCTCTGCTATCCTTTCCTCAGTGCTCTCACCGAGTACTGACCACGAGCAGATTCCTCTTTGATTCCTGCTTCACTGTTCGCATCAATTTATGTGCGTGGATACGGTATGTCCCCCGTACCCAGAGGTTCGATGCTGTCAACACGGGTATCGTCGGGGCGCGGCGCAGAGGAGTGCGAGGCGGGCGGCTGCTCTCTCTGTGTCCCTACCAAGACGACATGGAAAGTCCCGCTCTCTCTGCCGCTGATCTTGACCGGAGGCGGACTGAGCCGAAGAGGAAATCAATTACAGCCGGCCGTGCATCACAACCGCAACGCGTCCGCGCCGCTTCAATGTTTACGGTAGAAAAAAGTTGTATCAACCATT